>JAPEBW010000211.1:0-73285 GCA_027405785.1 Ophiocordyceps robertsii
ATAGCTTTTATAAAAAGTTAGCGCAGCTTTTATAAAAAGTTAGCTTAAGTATAAAAGTATAATAAACCTCGCTTAATATCCTTTATAATATTACTTTATATAACTTTTTTATAAGTAATAAATTATAAACAGTTTTTAAAAAGCTAAAACTATAAAAAGGCATATTTAATTACTTAAACTAGTAAAAAAAAGTCTTTAAAAAGGGGCCTTATTATTAAAGTTTATCCTAGGTATAAAATAAGTATAATATATAAAATAAATACTTATATTAAGCTAATACTATAATTAATATAGCTTTTATAAAAAGTTAGTATATATTATAGGCTATAGTATAGTAAGAGCTATAGTTATACTATAGCGAATACCTTAAGGTTAGGCCGATATATAGCTAAAGTCGTATAAAACGTTACTTAAATTCGGCCCGACCTTAACTTAAACTTAACCTAAGTATAGGTTACTTAAGCCACCCTTATAAAGTAAGAAGCTACGTAGCTTAAGTAAAGATTTCCCCTTCCCTCCTTAGCTTAAAATAAACAATTATTCGGCTATGTACTACTAAACTAAATATATATAGACCCTTAATATATTTAAAACTTCTTTTAAATAAGGTTATACGACTTAAGAAGAGACTTACTAACTATAATATAGTATAAGTAAGAAGCCCACTTAGTATAAGGGCGCTATGCTTAAAGGGGGTAGGAGGGAAGGCTAAAAAAGGCTAATATTTAAACTAAGGTTAAATAAGTAATCCTCTTACTATAAGTAAAGGCCGTTAAAATAAGCTACGAGGTTTTAGCAAGCTAATAGTAGATTTAATAGCTAATAAGCTAATTTAAGGCCTTAATATAAAAGCTAAAAAAGATAGTAAGAACGTATATATAAAGAGGGGCCGGCTTATTTACTAATAGCTTAATACTATCTTATAATATAATAGTAAGGGCCGTAACGCCTATAATAAAAAAGGAAGCAATAAAGAAAAAGAATTAGTAAAAGCTACTTTTAGCGCTAAGAAAGTTTAACGGCTAGTATCGCTACTTTATGCTTTAAGCATAATATATATAAAAAAAGTATAAGATCGATTAAAACTTCTTCTTAAGCTTAAAGGAGGTTTTTTACTTAATCTATAACTAATTAAATATAGGGCTATAGTAAACTATAGCGACTTATAATAGTACTAATATAGATTAAGGTTATAATTAGTAGGAATTCTTTAAGTACCTTAATTCGATTTACCTTAACGTTAATATTTAATTACGGGCGGCGGTAGCTATCTGTATAATTAAATAAAGAAAGAACTAAATATTCGCGGCGTTCCTCCTTAAGTTTAAATAGAGGCTTTTTAAAGTAAGAAGGGGGTTATAGCTATACGATATATAAATCGTGTTTTTAAAAAGCGCCTTAAGCCTTCGCCTTAAGGAAGTACTTATAATAGTTAACCTTTTAACCTTAAGCTTCTTAGTATATATTAATTAAGTAGTATAGATCGCGGTAAAGCTAAAGAAGGTTTAGTAGATTAAGTAGCTATTTTAAGGCCGGAAGAAGGTAATAAGGGGGGCGACTTAAGACCGAAAAGATTTAAAGGGCGATACTTTAATAAGTAAAATTAATACTATAACCTAGCTAAGAGGAGGATAAAGCCGGCTTAATATATAGAAGTATTTCGCTTATAAGATAATAGGGTATATCGCCTGCTTTTATAAAAATAAAAGGAAAGAACCTTATAAGTAGCCGTAGCTATAGCTAAGGAGGTAACTAAAGTAGATTTTAATTTAAGAAAAAAGAAACCTTAGCGCAAAGTTAAGCGCTAAAAAAGAAGGAGAAATAGTAAATAGCTTAAAAGTTAATAAAAAAGTACCTTATACTAAACTTAGTACTACTTAAAGTTAGTATTAATAAAAAGAAAGGGCTTAATATACTTATAGATATAGGCTATAATTACTATACTATAAAAAGTAAGGGGGTAGCGATAAAGCTATAAATACTTTTCGCGGATAAGATAAGGAGGCTATTATAGCTTTTTTTAAAGGACGTAATAATACTTTAAACGAAGGGGATTATAGCGTTTAAGATAAATATTAATAAGCACTTAAAATAGATATTCGCTTATATAATACTAGAGTTAAGCTATAACGTGTTTTTAAGGAGACCGTAAATAAAGAAAAACGAGGTAGTTTATAATACTAAGGGGGACCGGATTAAGCATAGAAAAGTAAGGATTTAAATCGGCCTTTAAGGATTAAAGAAAGCCGCGAAGATCGCGAATATTTAAAAAGCGAAGCTAGTAAGCGCCTCTATCTTCGCGGCGGAGTGCTAATAAGAAAGGGCTTAAAGAGATAGCTAGGGGCGAAAATAAGCGCTTAATATAAAGGCAGTTACAATAAAGGATATAAAGAAAGCCCTTTAGCTAAAGATACTTAAAAACCTAGCGGACTATATCCTAGCCTAAGCACTATAAGCTTATTTAGACCCTTTTATACTAGCAAAGGCGCTTAAGTAGCTTTTATTCTAACTAAGTATAAACTATAAGATCTACCTTGCTTTAAATAAGGACGGGAAGGAGCTACTACTACTATAAGGGCCTCTTTACGATATATTAAAGTAAGAACTCCTTATCCTTTAGAAGACTTTAAATAAGCTACTAAAAGCAAAGCTTATTTAGCTAAGTAGTTTATTAGCTGCGGCGCTAGTATTATTTATAAAGAAGGCTAATAGCCCCTTATACTTTTACTATAGTTACTAAGCTTTAAATATAGTTACGAAAAAGGATTAGTATACGCTACTATTAATTATAAAAACGCTAAGGATATTAATAAAAGTATATTAGTTTATAAAACTTAATGTTATTATAGCGTTTTATAAGATTAAAATCGTGGAAGGCTATAAGTTTAAGATAGCCTTTTAACTAAGGTTTAGACTATTTAAGTAGTAAGTATGCTTATTTAGCTTTATAAAAACGCCGGCTACCTTTTAACGCTATATTAACTAAGTGCTAAAGGACTACCTTTATAAGTTCGTTATAGTATATATAAATAATATCTTAATTTACTTATTAAGGTTACTCCGCGACTATTTAGATAAAGTAGCGAAGGTACTTAAAAGCTATAAAAGGTAGGCCTTATATTAAACCTAAAATAATACGACTTTATAATAAAAAAAGTAAAGTACCTAGGTTTTATTATATAAGCTAAGGGTAAGGTTTAGTACGACTAAGAGAAAATCTAAGCTATTAAGATATAATAAGCGCTATAAAATATAAAGGGTATTTAAAGCTTCTTTAAGTTCGCGAATTATTATTATATTTTTATCCCGCTTTATATTAAGGCCTCGCGGTACTAAAATCGCCTTTATAAAAAAAATAAGACCTTTTTATAAACTAAAAAGCACTAAGCCGCGTTAAAATTTATTTAAAAGATATTTTATAATATACTAATATTATAGCTATATAACCTTAAAAGAAAGATATACTTAAAGGTAAACTACTTTAAGTATATAATAAGCAGAAGATTAATATAAATAAGACTAAATAAAATATAATACTTAGTAAGTATCTTTTTAAAACGACGTAATATAGCGGACAATAACTATTTAATTTATAATAAGGAGTTACTTATAATTATATAATACTTAGACTTTTAAAAGGTAAAGTTATATAATTTATTAGTATTTATAGTGCTAATAAACTATAAAAATTAAAGTACTTTATAATAAAAAGAAAGTTAAATAAAAAGTAAAGTAAATAAGCAATAAAGCTCGCTTTATATAACTTTATATTAAAGTACCGCTTAAAGAGGTTAGCGGTAATACTTAACGCTTTATCGCGCCGCGATTAAAATAAGCTAAAAGGGGTATTTAATAAAAAGGAGATAAGACGCGTAGTTTAAATAATCTTAAATAGCGCGCGGCTAATAAGATATTAAGTCCCCTTTAGCAGTAAGTATATAAACTTCCTATAACGATTAATATAAAAAGAGTATATTATCGCGATAATATAAGTAAAGGAGGAAAATATAAAGTTAATTGCTTATATAAGTAAGGCGGACGACCTTATACTTTAAGATAAAGGTAAGGCGAATAAAGGCGGAGTTTAGCTAAAACTTAACTTAAACTTAAGCTAAGACGCACTTAAAAAATAAGTATAACTAGCTTATATATTTAATAAGTAAGAGATATAAAAGCGATAAATAGCGATATTGCAAAAAGATAAGGAGTATTATATAGTATTTTAAGTAATGTAGAATAGCGATTAATCGCTTACCTTAAAATAGTAATTAAAGATTTAAGTAAGTAAGTATATAATTAACGTAAAAAGGCGCTTTTGCTTTAAAGACCGCTTTTAAGTGCTAAGTAAGGCTTAATACCTTAAGGAGGGGGAGGATAAAAAGCTAAATAAGCTCTAGGTATAAATCGCTTAGTAAATATATAACTTAATAGTAGTAAGATACTTAAGGCGCGAGGGGATACTCGCGATATTAGCTTAAAGGTTTTTTTAGCTAAGCTAGTTATTAATAGTATACTAGCTTATTATAAACTACGGGCTATATAGTAAAAGGTATATTTAAAGGTAACTTTAAAAAAGGCTTTTTTAGCTATTACCGCCCTTTATATAGTTATTTATATACTTAATAATAGACTTTATAGTTAAGCTACCTTTAATAAGAATTAAAGGCTTAAGGAACCTATAAGTAATAATAGATAGGCTAATAAAGACGATAACGCTAAAGGAAATACTAATAATAAAAGTAGTAGCATGCGCTATTAAGTTCTTATAATCTTATTTCCGCTTTTACGGAATGCTAAAGTTTATTATCTTAAATTAAAAGACGAACTAAATAAGGCAATTTTAATAAGAGTTTTACTACTAAACCGGGGTTTAAAGGAAATAAAGTTTAGCTTACTACTTATAAACTAGCAAGGCAATAAAGCGCGTAAACTAAGAAGTATAAGCCTACCTCTATATATATATTTACTATAAGTAAGATAATTTAAAGGCATAGCTACCTTACGCTTAAGCGGCGCTTAATAACTAAGTAATATTAACGATAAGTATAAGTCTTTTCTTCGCTATATATAAATACGATATTAAACTAATCTAAATCGTATAAAAAGAAAGACGACTTATATTAAATATAACAGGCGTATAAGACTTCGCATAAAGGATAAAAAAGGTCGCCGACTTCCTTTAAACGGCGATTACCGCGTTATAAGTAAGATAAAAAAAGATAGCGAACTAGTTATATATACTAGTAAAAAACCTTAAAGTAAGCAATAAAGTATAGTTAAATATAAGGAATTATACTATAAATAGGCCTTACTAAAAGCTTAACTAGCTATATTAAAAGTATATTATAATAAAAGTAATTAGCCTATATATAATAAAACTTAATATATTAAAGAGGGTATATAAAAGACTATATATAAAATTCCTTTACTACGCGGCGAATAACTTTTTAATTAGCTAAGTAGTTAATAACTACTAGCTACTATTAATAATTAAGGAAGATAATAAACTAAAGTATATTATAAAAAAGATTTAATAAGCTTAGTAAAAATCAATTAAAAAGGGGAGGTAGCGTTAAGTCCTTAAAAAGTAGTATAAATATGCTAACTTAACTTAGTAACTTATTAATAACTTTTAAAATATAATCGCCTTAAAGGAGTTTAAAGCATAGTATAGCAATATAATAAAGAACGATAAGGGTAAGATAAAGGAATAATAATAAGCTAAGCTAGGGAGTAGGAAAAAGAATAAAAAAGATAGCGGAGAAAAAGAAAAAAACTAAGAAAAATAAAAAAGAGTTTTAAGCTATGCTTAGTAAATATTAAAACAATTCGGAATAATAAGTATAATAAGAATATACTATAAACGTATACTAAGTATAAATAATAATAAGATAAATAGAAGGTATAATAAAATATAATAAGATATAAAGTAGATATAAATAAGATATATAAAGAACTATAACTTAATTTAAGTAAACTACTTACTACTAGCTAATATTAATAAATTAACCTTAAACATTAAGGTATATTTAAGCTTAATATACTATAATAGCAGTATATACTAACTCTATATACTATTGTAATAATTAATAATATCTTACCGCTTAATATCTACTAAAAATTAAAAAATATATATATAAGTTAAAGCGATAGTCTTTAAACATCTTTTAAGATATATAGTCTTAAAGCGCTTTTATAATAGTAATTATATTATTAATATGTTAATATTATATTAACGTTATATTATATAAGGTTTAAGGATAAGGATATATAAGTAAGTAGTATAAACTAGTATAAGCGTAAGTAAAATAATTATAAGTATAAGGTAAGGCTTAATTTTAATAAGCTTTATACTAAGTATCCGGATTAAAAGACGCTATATATCCGATATATATAAAGTAAGGGGGGCGCCGTATAGTAGTGCTATATATCGCGCTCTACTTACTAAGTAATAGCGGCGGGCGTAAGAATTAACGTAAAGGCGGTAGTATATAGTCGCCGGGTATATTAAAAGGCATAGCGCGGGAGGACGCTTATAAGCCGGTAGGAGATCGAATATAGGGGACTAAAGTAAATATATTAAGGCGCGGCGTAGCGGAGCTATTATAAGAGTAAGCGCGCGCGTAAAGAGATTAATAATTAAAGAAAAAAAAAGGAAAAGAGGGAGAGAAAAAGGGTATTTATATTTAAGGATAGCGGGCGGCGGGAAGGTAAGATATACTTTAAGCACCGATAAAGGCAGTAAGCGAAAAGGGTACGTTATACCGCCTTGGCGCTACTTAAAGAGTAAAGGAGCGAAATCCTAATACTAGCTTATTTTAATAGTAAATAAATATCTTACTAAGTTCTATAATATACCTTAGCTAATATGTTATATAAGTAACATTTTACTAGAATTTAATAACTTTTAATACGCTAACAGAAGACGAATATAAACTTAGTACTAGTAAAGAATAAGCGGAAAAGTCTACTTTACAGCCCGGAGAGGAATAATAATAATCCGGCGGACCGGAATAACTATAATACGCCGGAACGGCATAATAATAATCCGGCTAACACTATTCTACGCATATAAAAGACTTTCTTTTCCTCTCTTCTTCTTAGCTAGAACTTAGACCTTTAAGCAATTCGAATTCGCTCTCTTACTACCTTTTTCCCTTTTATACTTAAGTGCCTTCCTCCCGCCTTATACTCTTAGTTAAAGCAATATAGCAGTATAAATAAGCGAGTATATAATATACTTAACGCTATAGCGCGATATTACTTAAAGAGATATATTAATATACAATTATAAGTATAATAAGGACGACTATACTAATTAACGTTAAGCGCGAAGCAGTAAGCGGGGCGGAGATATTACGCACCTTAGTATATAATAGCTTAAAAGGGGGATAGTATTATAAGCTATATTATAATAAGAGCTATAGTATTATAGCGAATAACTTAAAGTCGGGCTAATATATAGCTAAAGTTATATAAGACTTTACTTAAACTTAACTTAAGTATAGGCTACTTAAGCGACCTTTATAAAGTAAAAAGCTATATAGCTTAAGTAAAGATTTCCCCTTCCCTCCTTAGCTTTAAATAAACAATTATTCGGCTATATACTACTAAACTAAGTATATATAGGCTTTTAATAGTATAGCTTTTATAAAAGTTAGCTTATATATAAAAAATATAATAAACCTCGCTTAATATACTTTATAATATTACTTAATATAACTTTTATATAGGTAGTAAATTATAATTATTATTTTTAAAGCTAAAACTATAAAAAAGCGTACTTAAGCGCCCGAGCTAGTAAGGGAGGGGTCCCTCTTAAGGAGGGGCCTTACTATAAGGGTTTATCCCCCGCGCGAGGTAAGCGCGACGTATAAGACGAATACTTAGAGATGTTGAGCTTTCTCGTCGATGACTAAGAAAAGTTCACTAAAAGTTCACCCGACCCTCTGTAAAAGCTGCGCTGACCCTGCGCTGACGATGGTACCAAAGTGGGGGGGCTTTGGTCGGATGAGGGGGGGGGGGTCCAGCTGAGCTACATACTCCTTTTCCCATAGAAATTTAAGTTGCCGGTCTTCCCGCTGCCCCACTATACTTATCGTAGGTACCTAGGTACTTAGTACTTTCGAGATTTTTGCTCGTCCGGACTTGGCCTACTACACCCTCTTTCACACGACGGACTGGGCTGCCTTTGATAATGAATCGCTTCCATGCTATTGCTGACAGCTACTCCCAACTTCTTTACCGCTCGCCTGGTCTAGGTTGAGATTCTACTCGTGGGCTTGATATATTCTGTCCCACCCGTCCTCCACCATCATGCCGTCCTTCTTTGTTGTCGAGCTGCAGCAGAAGATCTTGAAGCGGATGGGTCTCAATGGCCCAAAACTGGCGCAACAACAAAATCAGAGCCGCAGAGCCGCTGCATCCGGGGGATTTTCGCGAAAAGCCAAGCGAAAGGCCGACAGAGCGCAAAAAAAGACACGCAGATATTCGCGGCAGACGCAGTCACTTCATACCGCTCATCCAGCCCATCATGTCGAGCTTTCAGACGACGAGGAACTATCGGAGCCCAGCGGAGAAGGCGTTGGGTCTGAGGACCGCAGCATGGAAAGCACTCGAAAAGAGCCGCCCTCGTATTCTCTAGATGAACCCGAACGAGGACATGGTCTGTCCAAGTCGACCCGGGAGAGGCTGGCCCAGGACGACGCCGAAATTGAAGCGCTCGAGAGAAAACTCGGACTAAAGAAAAATTGCAAGTCCCTGCCCAAGGCGTTCCAAGACGACGGACTCGATGAACTTGTCGGCAATCTAAAGGGAGACGACTTGGGAAGTGAGGAAGAATCCAACAAGCGCAAGCGCGATTTTGATGATTGGTTATCGTCGAAAAGGAGGAAACCCGGAGCAAAGCCCGCCATAGCGACTAGACGAGACGGTGGCAATCGAGACAAAGAATCCAGTGATGAGAAATTCCCCAGCGAGTCAGGCGGGACTGGCGAGGACGAGGACGAAGGCGCCGTGCGAGTAGAGGGTGAAGAGGATAGTGATTTGCACGGAGCGGACAGGGATGATAAGTCGTTTGATGGCTTGGATCTTGACCAGGATACTGCCGTTCCCGATCGGCCACGGCTGAGGGAGAACCCCTATGTTGCTTCCACGACTGGCCTTGTGGTTGCCAAATACATTCCGCCATCGCGGAGGATGGCCTCGGCGTCTGGAGGAGCGACGAGAGATCTCCTGCAGAAGCAAATCCAGGGCCAAATCAATCGTCTCACTGACAGCAACATCCTGTCTATTGTCCAATCCATCGACGTCGTCTATCAGCAAAATGCCCGCGGCGAAGTTACCGAACTACTGACCGACGCGATCATGGCACAAGTATGCAAGCCTGAGAGCCTGCCCGATCAGTTCTTTGTTCTGACGGGAGGGTTTTCTGCCGCAATCTACAAAATCACGGGTTCGAGCTTCGGATCCCATCTCGTCCGCCGCGTGGTCAAGGAGTTCGGAGATGCATACGGAAAGACTAGCCAGGAAACGGGCAGTCAGGCGTTCCACGAGAAGGAAACCTCCAATCTCATCACGTTTCTCACCCAGCTTTACGTTTTCGAAGTTGTGGGATGCAGAATACTTTTCGACTACATGGAGCGACTACTCCAAGATCTTGCGGAGGTCAGCGTTGAGCTATTAGTGCGCATGTGTCGCATGGCCGGGAGGTTACTGCGGAGAGACGATCCGCAAGCGTTGAAGCACGTTTCGGGGGCTCTGAACCGGGCCGTGTCCAAAATCGGATATACCAACGTATCTGCCCGAACCAAGTTTATGGTTGAGATCATCAACGATCTCAAAAACAGCAAGCTAAAGGCGAATGGACTCGACTCGGCTGTTGTCTCGGAGCACGTCCTACGCATGAGGAAACGGCTAGGCGATCTTAAATCCCACCCGCGGAGGCTTGATGGTCTTGCTGCGATGGGCATGGGCCTGGATGAGATCGAAGGCGCCGAAAGGCATGGGAAATGGTGGCTTGTGGGAGCCAGCGTGCCTGCCTATGGAAAAGTGCCTGAGAGAGCCAAGAGCCTAGCAAGGACGAAGTCTGGAGGTGACGACACGACAGACGACGAGGACATGGATTTCGTTCTGCCCGATTACCCGAACAAGGCTCGCGCCCAAGGCCTGAACACGGGAGCCCAAATTGCCATTTTTACGGCACTCATGTCGGCCAACAGCCACGAGCAAGGGTACCAACAATATACGAACCTCAAACTCAGGAAGGATGACCAACTTGAAATTGCTCGAGTGCTTGTGCAGTGCGTCGGCAGCGAGGCACAGTACAATGAGTATTACGGATTGGTGGGGAGCCTGGCATGTGGGAACGGCAGAGTGAGGTTCGCCCTTCAGGATCGCCTGTGGAAGCTCTTTCGCGGGCTGGGAGAGTCACTATTTGGTGAAGGTGCAGATGGGGACGAGACGGCGGACAGCGAGAGGATGAAGGACGAGCGTCGGGCAGGCCATGTGGCGTGCTTCTTCGCGTCCCTGGTGGCCAGTGGCGCCCTGACGGTCTGCATCCTGAAGCCGCTGGAGCTCCAGGAGCTGAACCAGAGGACTTCGGCCTTTGTGGAGCACTTCATGGTCAGTCTGCTGCAGGCGTGCCGGGGTAAGAGGGCCCTGGAGAATGCCGCCGTCGAGAAAGTGTTTGGCCCGGCGAGAGAGTTGCCGTCCCTCGCGGCTGGCATATACTGGTTCTTGGGTAGCAAGGTTCGCAAGTCGAAGCTAATCGGGGCCAAGGAGGCTCAGAAATTGGCCGGGGTGAGGAAAAATGCCCAGGTAGTCGTCCAGGCGGTGACGGTCGACGATTAATAGATGACCAGGCCGCTAGCTAACTAATCTATAGGCTTAAATTAAGTTTTTTTTAATACTTACTTATTTTTTTAAAGGACGAGTTTATATCTATTTTTTTAAATAACTTATATATACTTATAGTAAGTTAATAAAAGTTATAAGTAAATATAAAGAGTATTACTATTTATATATACATATATTACTATTTATATATTATAAAGTATAAAGTATACACGCCTTATTTTTAAGATACGTACTAACGCTAGCCCGTCTAACTAATTTATAGGGCTTATACTTAGTAAGTACCTATACCTTTTAAATGCCCGCGGCCGCTTACGCTTATATATGCAGCTTATATACGCAGCACGTAGCTTATATATAGCGCTCTCGGTTATAGCTTAATTCGCTTAAAAATGTATCTTTAAAGCTCTCGTAAGATATGCGTATAATACGGCCTGTTAATTAATCCGGGCCTTTTGCTTATACCGCGGGCGAGGTTATAAGCGCGTCTTTAATATTAGATATATATAGAAGTATAAGTAGGTATTTAAAAGGTATAAGTACTTATTAAGCGGGCGTAGTAGAAGTAAGTAAGAAGGGCTAGTGTTAATATATAATTTTAAAATAAGGCGTATATATAAATAAAGATATATATATATATATATAAATAATAATACTTAATATAAGATTTAATATTGTTTTATACCTTTTATTAAATATTTTAAAATATATAAAAATTAGTAAAAAAAACTAGTAAATCTAGATTCTTTTATAATTTTAAGCTAAAGCTTCTTTTATCAAGCTATATAGCTTTACTTATAGTTTTACAAGAGTAAATATAGCTTTATATTATATTTTAAATTTTTTTACACTAATAGTTATACGTTTTAAAATAAGATAGTATTAAAAATTAAAAGAATTATTAAATTTTATAATAATAGTATATACTTTAAAAATTTAAAGATATTAAATATTGAAAAATTATTATAAAGATAACTAAAACATTTTTAAACTCCTTATTATAATGTTTTTTTAAAAGGCTTAAAATAAAAAAAACAGGTTTTTTTACTCTTTTTATATATATTTTTACTTTATAGCTAAAGGCTAATACGTAAAACTTTAATTTTTAAAATTAAAAAGATATTTTATAGCTCTTAAAGCTTTAAAAGCTATATATGAAAATAAAAAATAGGAATAATAAAAAGAACTTTTCTTTATAGTAACTATTATAATCTCTTAATATACTTTGA
This sequence comes from Ophiocordyceps robertsii, assembly GCA_027405785.1. Taxonomy (NCBI): domain Eukaryota; kingdom Fungi; phylum Ascomycota; class Sordariomycetes; order Hypocreales; family Ophiocordycipitaceae; genus Ophiocordyceps; species Ophiocordyceps robertsii. The sequence goes on from JAPEBW010000211.1 coordinate 12,084, forward strand.
TTTTTCTTTGAAAATACTAGATGTCTTATATTTAATATGTTAATAATAAGGTAGCTTTTACTTTATAGTTTAAACTTTATTAGTGTTTTTATTAATTAACTATATATATATATTAGTTTTTATTAAAACCTTTTTTAATAACATATGTGAAAATACTATTCTTACTATATGATTTTTTTATACTTTTAATAAAATTATAAAAAGTCTTTTATAAATTTAATACTAACTTATATAAAAAAACTATAATTAAAAAGTATTAGTTTTACCTTAAGTTAAACGTAGATATAAGTAAAACTACTTATACTTTTTTTTACTTTAACTTTTACTTTTAAGGCTTTACTTAATACGTTTTTTAGTATAAAGCTAAGCTTAAACCTTAACTTTAATTTTAGCTTTAATTTATAAGTAAATTATAATTAAAAATGTTTTTTACTAAGTTTAGCTAATACTTTATAGCTTTAATATAAGTAAAGTATAAGTTTTTAAAAAAAAGGCTATTATTATTGAGTAGCTAATACTTTTATCTATTAATAATATAAACATATTAAACTATATTAATAAGGTTTAACTAAATACTATTTTTTATTTTAGCTATAATATAAGCGACTTAATATCAGATTAAATTTATACTACTTAACTCTTTTAAAAGAATAAAACTAACTTTCTTAATAATTAAAACATTAATAATAAAAGTAAGATAAAGTATTAATAATTAATTTCCTTAAGTAACGTAAACTATCTTATAATAAAAAAATGGAGATAAAAGCATAAACTATAAAAAGTATAAAATGTTATAAGTAATAAAAGAATAAAATATACTTTCCCACAGCTTATATACTTAGTATAGCTTAAATATAATAAAATATAAATACGCTAAAAGATATATTAAATCTGCTACATAATTCTATATATTATATATATTTTCCTATGTTATATAACGTATATATAAAGGAGATATAACTATAATAAAAAAAAGTATGTAAAAAAGCTATAAGCGGGATCTTTAAAATCTTAAAGATTATTATAAATTTAATTTATTACTTTAAATGTTTTATATTTTTTATCTTTAAGCTTATTAAGATAATATAAGCTTAAATTTAGTATTAAGTTTAAAATAAAAGGTCGTGCTTAATAAAAATTATTTCTCTTAGTTACTTAGGTTACTTATAGCTTAAGAATTATTTTTAAAAAAAGGCCGTAATACCTTTTTTACTTAAGTTGAAATATTTATTTTGATATATATATAACTTAGTAAATCTTTTACTTTTCTATATACTTTTTATATTCTTCTAATTCTTTTACTTATAGCTACTAACTTATTTTATACTAGGTTATTTTTGCTTTTTAACTAGTTATAAGCTTAGTTTCTCTTTAAGCTAAATTTACTTTAACCTTTATATTTTTTTTTACTATTATATAATTAAGAAATCTTTATATAAATCTTTTCTATTTTTAATACTAATACGCTTACTAAGCGTTCTTTTCTTAAAAGGTTTTTAATATCTTATTAAACTTTAATTATAAATCCCTTTTTTTTATTACCGCTATTTTAAGACTATATTAAGCAATAAAAACTCTTTTAAAATTTCTTTCCTATATAAGAAAAAATATTATTTTTAATAGTATTTTCTATGTATTCTTTTACTTACTTTTTAAAACACCTCGTTTTTTTTTCTTACTTATACCTTTTTATTTTTAATTAGCTATTGAGATTTTATTAACTTATAAATAAATCTTTCGCAAATGTTTTTCATATAATATAAAACACTCTTTAAAAATAAATTTTTGTAATCTCTTTTAACTTTATTATTATATCTTTAAACTAATGATTTTTTAAACCTTTACCTTTTTTCCTTTGCTTTTTCTTTCTTAACTTTTATTTTAAAATACCTCTTAAAAATCAATAAAAAGCATAGCTACTAAAAATAACGACTAATTTAGTAAGGGAAAGGTGCTTTAAACTTTCCCTCTTAGTTCTTTTAAATAGAATTTATTTTTTATAAGAAAAAGCCTTATAAAGCCGTAACTTTAAATCTATATACTTAATCTATATAACTTTTGCTTTTAAACGTTTAATAGTTAAAGATAGTTCTTTTAAGAAATAAAATACTATATATCTAAAAAGGTAGCTTAAAAGCTTTAAAACCCGTTTATAACTTAATAAATTAACTTAAAACTCCTTTTATAAGCATTATTAAATAACCCTTTAAAAACTATACTTTTATTAAAATATACTTTAATAAAATAAAAATTCTGTTTAATAAGCTTAATACTAAAGAAATTAAGATCTTTAAAGTAGTAATAATTACTTAGATTTTAAAAAGCTTAAATAGTTTTCACTTTAACTTTATAACTAGTATTTTTAAACTTTTAAAGATAACGCTTAAGTTTATACTTTAAAATGACTTTTTCCTTCTTTAATTTTAAGTTTAAAATAATTAAAGCTTTAAAAAGTCTTTAATTTTAATAGCTATTTTTTAATATAGTAAGATACCCGCCTTCTATAAAAGTAATAAGAAAAAGAACTATAGTATATTAAAGTGCTTTTAGCTTATAGAAAATCAAGATAAAGTAAAGGTAGTAGTTTTTAAACTTAAAGCCTTTAAAAGGCCTTTTTTAATTAAACTTACTTAAAACCTTTTAAATTAAAATAAGAAGCTTTTTATACTTATACCTTTTTTAAGAAAGTCTTCTTAAAAGAGAGTTTTAGTTACTATAAAATTAATAATTTAAAGCTATAAAAAGAGATAAGTGCTACGCCTTACGGTATAAAAATCAAGGAATAAGGCATAAACTAATTATCGCTAGTTAAAGCTAGTACTATAAGCTAATTACCGCTAGTTAGGGCTAGTATTATAGACTAATTACCGCTAGTTAGGCCGGTATAATAGACTAATTACTCTATATAAACATATATAAGAGTTTATAGCTAGTAAAAAGCTTATCTTTTTTTAAAGTTTAATTAGCTACTTTATACTTAGTTCTTTAAGCTAATTTTAAGGATCTTTAAATATACTATTAAGCTATTTTTCGTTAGTATATAAATAAACTATAGATATCCTTATAAAATTACTTAATAAACTAAGTATAAGCTTAATCGGAAATACTAGAAATTATAGTTAAGGAAAGCCTTTAAATATCTTTAAATATCCCTTAAAAATTACGGTAAAGTTTATCCTATATCTTTTAAGGTATTTCCTTAGTTAAAAATAAGTTAAACTATAATAAAGATATCGTATGGAAATCCTTAGATATCCCTTAAAATATTAGGAGAATCTATTTAATAGCTTTTCTAGTATTTTTTTTAGTTAAAAACGTTATAAACTATAGTTAAATAGCCTCTTTAAGTATTTATAGTTATATTTTAAAACTCTTAATAAGCTCCGCTTAGCAATATTTATTGCGTTTTTCAAGCGAGCTTTTATTATATATACCTTAAGCGTTTTTGCTATAAGGTTTTATAAAGGCTCCTTAAGAGTTAAGTAAAAAGTTAAAGCATAGCCGCTAAGATTTTATAATAACTCTTTTAGGTAAGAAAAAAAAACTAACGTCTTTCTTAAGTTAAAGTAAAAATAAAGTAAAAAGGGGGCGCTAAGTAATAGCTTCGTAGTAGCGTTTTTACGCTATATTAATAGTATACTGTTTTTATCTTTCCGATAGTTTTTAAGTTTATTTAGTTTATAGTAATTAAGTAGCTAAGAAAGGTAAATAAACGGCCTTATTATTAGTCCTTACTATATACTTAATCGTATATTTTATCTTATTAAAGCGCTTAGTATATTTAGCTAAAACTAGTAATAAGGTTTTTAACTCTTTTTAAGCGTATATCTAAGCGCCTTTTAAACTATAAGGAGTTATAATACTAAGAAATATTTGCTTCTTACGGCGGGATATATTATAAGCGACTAGCTTATTTAAGTCTTATCTTATATTATTATTTTACTTACGTTCTATAATATTTTTAATCTTTTGCTAAGTTCTTTATATTACTTACTAGCTTTATAAGCCGTTTTTAAGCGAGATATTATATTTTGCTTATTGCCGCTATTATAGCTATCCCTTAATTTTCATCGCTAGACTTTCCGAATTATTAATATTTTTATATAATGCTATTATAAACGCCTATTTACCAATTAACGCGCGTTTAACTATTAAAATAGTATTAAAGTAAGGCTAGGCCGTTCTACTAATTATAATAAGTATAGTTAATATTAAGATATTAAATATTTATACTCTTAATTAATAGTAGGTAATAAGGTTCTTAATAGCTTTAATACCTACTTTTTTACTTTTAAGGTTTTAAACGTTTTTAATAGTTTTAATAAACCTCGCTATAAAAAAGGCCTGAAAAGTAAGAATATAAAGCGCGTAGAATATTGCTAATAAAGCGGATATTAAAACCTAAAAACCTTATTGCTTAAAATAAAGTTAAATTACGTTTAAACTCTTCGCAGGCCTATAAGTTAAACTTAGCGTAGTTTATAGCTAAGCGCAAACTCCTTATTATAATAATTTTATCGCCGGAGTATAACCTTATAAAGCCGGACTTATTAAGGATCGAATTAATAACTATTAGTGGCTTTTATAAGATTTAGCGGCGGAATATATTACGAGGCTAGTTATTGCTTTCCTTTTTAGGAAAAGAGGGACGGCGGATAAATTATAATAAGACGCTTATATACTTTTATATTAGTAAGCTAAGTAAAGCGGCTAGGGGGAAAAGTATATACTAAGTAAGACTAAAAAGGTCTTTAATGCTTATAGCGGCTATAAGCTAAAAGAGGGATTTTATAGCACGGGCTAAACTATATATAAAATAATATAAGGTTCTTATTATAATAGCTTAAAACGCTATTATTAATCCGGCTATAAACTAGTTAAGCTAGGCCTTAGATATATAGTTAAGAATAGTGCGGATATCGTTTTATTTTTTAGCTAAAGCAGGTTTTTACTTACTATAGCCGCTACTATAAATCGTAGGACTATAGTAAGGCTAGCTAGCTTAAGAGTATAAAGTATTAACTAGTTATTCCGTTAATAAAGGTTTCTAGCTATACCTTAGAAAATATATAGACAGCGGGGGCTTTTAAATAGTAAAAGCTAAGTAAGAGGTATAGCTAAGTTGTCGTAAAAACGGCTATTTAGTTTACGCTATAGTATAAAGCTAAAAGGCGAGTTATTAACGTTAAGTATAAGCCGTTTTTTATAGTGCTATAATTTAAGTTAAGTTTATTAGCTTAAGCGTAGCTATAAAAAGCGGCGTAGGTTTATATAAAAGCTTAAACCTAAAGGTTTTAGCTTTTACTAAAAGACTTAAAGCTATAAAGTATAGCCGCCTTATTTTTATAAAGCTTAAGCGCCTGCTTATATCTTTTATAATAAGAGCATAAAGGCTTATATAAAAGCGGGCTAAAAAAGTAGTTATAAAATAGCTAGTCTTAGCTATTAAAGACGTTAAATAATAAAAGGACTTAAAACGATAGTATAAAAATTATAAACTTAAAGCAAAAGAGGCTATATATATAAGTATAAGTTAGGTATAGTAAGCTAAGGCCGGCGGTTAAAAAAAGTATAGTTATAAAAGAGGAAAGGAAAAAAGAGAAGTTAAGCAGTAAAGAGAATTTAAATAAGTATACTATAAAGCTAAAAAGGCTTTATTTAGTAGCGTATTATTATTAAAATAACTAATTACCTTAAGCGCGGTAAGTTATAGTTTCTTATAACTTATAGTAGCCTTTAAGCTTTATACTTAAACTTAACCGCTTAATTCTCTATAAGAGAGTAAAATATACTCTCCCGCAGCCTATAGGCCAAATACAGCATAAATAACACATAACATAAATACGCTAAAATATACATTAAATCCGCTATACAATTCTGCATACTATACATATTTCCTTGTATTATTCCATTTATATATAAGCAAGATATAAGCAGATTAAGAAGAGGTATATGTGGAGACTATATGCATAATCCGTGCTAAGTCGCTACGCCACCTCGTATTCCTTATAGGATTAATCCCTAGGCTTATAAATACAATATTAACCTAATAATAGCTATTAGCCTACTATATATAACTGCGCTAGATAGGGGGCTCTTTTCTAAATCACTTAAGTTACTTATAGCTTAGGAATTATCTATATAAAGAAGCCTTAATCCCCCCTTTACCTTAGATAGATTATTAACCTTATATATATATATCTTACCTATTTCTTCACCTTTTCGCACACTCTTTATATCTCTATAATCCCCTTACTTATAGCTATAAGCCTGCTCTCTTCTATACCTATTTGCTCCTTAATTGGTTATAAGCCCGGCTTCCCTTTAAGCTAGACTTACCCCTAACCCCTACCGACGCTTTTCCGACTTTTACGTAATCGGCAAAATCTAGCAAAATTCTTTCCTACCTTCCACGTAGTCGCGCTTACTAAGCGTATTTTTTCCGGAATTCTCGCGATATCTTATCGGACTTAGTTCTTTGTTTTTCCCCTCTCCTCCTCCTTCTTATACCTTATGTCTTTATAACTATATCTTTAGGACTATATTAAATATAAAAAACCTTATAAAAATCGTTCCCTTTATAACGATAAACGCACTTTTTAATACAATTTTCTATCTATTTTTCAAACCCCTCCTATTATATTCTTTTATTAATATTCTTTCGATTAATATTCCTTACCTCCTCTCTTTCTAATTAACTTTTATACCGAAATACCTCTCGAGAAAATCTATAAAAAATATAGCTACTAATAACGACTACTAATTTAGCAAGCTAAAAGGCTCTTCGAATTATTCCTCTTAGTTACTCTAAATAGAATCCGTTTTTATCTAGGAGAAAGCCGCCGGAGCTATCTCTTAAGATCTATATGCTAGATTAGCGGAAATCCTTGCCCTTATACGTCTTATAGTTAAGGATAGTCCTCTCTCTTAGATAAAACACTATACGACTATAAAGTTAGCTTAAGAAGCTTTAAAAACCCTTTATAACTTAGTAAATTTCACCTCGAATTTTCTTCTTATAAAAGAACTATTTACTATAACCCTCGAAACCTATACTTCGATTAAGATATATCTAAATAAGATAAAAGAGCTTTTCGATAAGCTAAATACACGAGAAATCAAAATCCCTAAGGTAGTGATTATTACCTAGATTTTAAAATGCTTAAATAGTTCCTATTCTAGCTTTATAACTAATATTTCTTAAGCTCTTCGAGATAACGCTTAAGCCTATACTTTAGAATTACTTTCTTCCTCTTTAATCGACGAGTTTAAAAGGATTAAAACTTTAGAAGGTCCCTCTTTTAATTAACTATTCTTTTTATATAGTAAAAAACCCGCCTTTTATAAGAATTATAAGAAAAAAGGCTATATTATAAAAGACTGTTTTTAGCTTAAGGAAAATAAAGATAAGGTAAAGGTAGTAGGTTTTAAACCTAAAGCTTCTTCTTCTTCCTCCTCTTCTTATAAAAGGCCCCTTTTAATTAGACCTTCTCGGGACTATTTAAATAGGAATAATAAGCGTTTTATGCCTATACCCTCCTTAAGAGAGTCTTCTTAAGAGAGAGTTTTAGTTACTAGAAAATCAGTAGTTAAAGGCCGAAAAAAGAGATAGGTTTCCTCCTTTAAAGAGTCCTCTCCTTTTAAAGAAGTACTTTATATTCCCGACTCCTTAGCTTAGGTAAGTAAACCTTCCCTTCCCTCTATACCCTCTTCTATACCCTTTATACCCTCTTTACCCTCTATGCCCTCTATACCCTTAATACCCTCGATACCCTTAATACCCTCGATACCCTTAATACCTTCTATGCCCTTAATACCCTTAATACCCTCTATGCCCTCTATGCCCTCTATACCCTCTATGCCCTCTACCCCCTTTATATCTACTATACCTCTTTTATATATACCTCTTTTATATACCTCTTTAAAAGAGAAAAAGAAAGCTAATATAAGAAATATTATAGGACCTTTAAAGCCTCTTCTTTCCTCTATTTCTTAGGTTGTTTTCAAGGTAGATAAAAATGCTATAAAAACAAAAAAAGGGAATATGTACAACTTTATCTTAAATATAGGGGCTTTTAAGTATATAGTATATAATAAATCACTCCTCTCTTTTTATAAAGATATATATATAACTGTTACCTAGGGAAAAGCGTCTTTTATTAAAGCTTCCCTTTTAAATTACATAGTAAAGATAGTATTAGTAAAAGAATCGCGAAGCGGTGCTTAACTAGCGCGGCGAAGCTAACGTAACCTTAATTAAGGCTTATAAGTATAAAAGATTTATTTAGATAACGAATCCGACTAAATACCCTCTATGCTTAAGATAATAAAAGTGCTATTAAGAATGTCCTTATTAGTAAGTACTTAGTCCTTGCTACTTTAAGAAAAATAAAAGGCCCTTTAAAGCTATATTAAGAAACTAAAGGAGACTTAATAGTTATAAGAGCGTATCGTATAGCTTAAAGAGGAAATATAAGAAAAAGGAGGTTTACTCCTTAACTAATCGAAAAGGCGTTACTAGTCGGACTCCCCCGATTCGGTAGCTAGTTAAGGTAGCGAGGTAAAGCTTAAAAACATTACTTAGTTAGCTTTACTAACTAATTCTCGGAAACGACTTAACTAGCTTTATAACCTAAAGGATACGTTTAAAGCTATACCTTAATAATTCCGCTAAGACGATATTAAAATTCTATTTATAGTAGATTATATATATACCGACTATAAGGCGAGATAGCGCTAATACCTTAAGGAATAACCGCCGATTAATAAAGAATAATATAGTATAAGCTAGATCTATTTTAAGGAATAGATACTTATACTTATTAAGGATACGGTAAATAGAGAAATACTCTTAGTAATATAGCTAAAGAACGCTTAGTAGCGAGATATATAGTCTTTATTAAAGTTTAGCCTTTACCTTAACTTTATTAAATAGTATTTCGAGCGGCTATTAAAGTAAATACGGTTATTAAGGTTCTTCGCTAAGTTATAACTAAAGCTTTAAGAGCAACTTAACCTTTATTCGATACCTATTTATAAGTATAGAAAAAAGAACTAATCTAAGTAGCTTAATATTATTAAGACGCTATAAGTAGTAAGAAAGCGATTTAGGCGTAAGCTTTAAATTAAAATAGCGCGGAATAAGTTTAAGATCCTTTAACTAAGGAAATTCTTATTATAAGAGAGGCTATAGTAGACGGCAGTTAGGAGGTTCTCGCTACTAAGGCACTACTAATACCTTAATAATAATAAGGGGAGACTTACGTTTAAATACCCCTTAACGTAGCCACGGCTAAGGTCGTAAAAGAGGGTAAGGCTAAGGCTAAAGCTTATCTTAAAACTAAGGGGTTATTTATATTAAATATAATAAGCTAGGTTACTATATTAATTAGTATACCTTAGCTTTAACTATAGATACCTTAGTAAATACCTTATATATTAAAGCCGCTTTATAAGGAAACGCTTAAAGGCTAAAGTAAACGCCTCTTCTTTAGCTATATTAGTACCTTAAGGGGAGTTATTATAAACGTTTATAGTGCTTTTAAGCACTAACTACTTTTATTTAAAGTTAGTAACCTTATTATGCTCTTTATAAAAGGTTTACGCTTTAAGGATAAGAAGAGGAAGCTATCTCTTAAGTATATTAAGCCTTTTTAAGTACTATAAGCTATTAAGAAGTAAGCTTATTATTTAGCTCTCTTTAATAAGCACTTACGTATATATAATATGTTTTATATTAGCTTATTGAAACTTTAAAAGGAAACGTTAGGCGATTAAGGAGGCGCTAAACTATTAACGATACTTAACCTTTAAGATAAAGAAGGCGAATAAGAAGTTTAAAAAGTACTAAATAAGAAACGTATTAAAAGTAATACCTTTTTCTTAGTTAAGTAAAAAGGATAGCTAGTAAAGTATAACTAATAAGTTAATACTAAGGATATAGCGAATAGCTAAGCACTTATTAGCAAATACTTTACTAACCTTACTAAGAAAAAGAAAAAACGCAAAACTAAGTAAAAGCTAAGACGTTAAAGGTGTAAGGATAACTTACTTATTAAGTTACGATTCCTTACTAACTTAATACTATTTTACTACTAATTAACTATATCTTTAATTAGGGTAACTATTTATAAATTAGTAAAATATAAAACGGGGAAGAAAAGTAAGCGAGAGTAAATAACTAAAAGAAAATATAAAGCTAAGCTAAGTCCTCCTTAAAATAATAACGATAAAGAAAAGAAACTATAAGCTAAGCTATTACTACCTTATATTATTAATAAAGGAGAGATAAAAGAAAGATAAAAGAAAAGATAAACCTAAACCGTCTTTTACTTATATTAACGCTTTGCCGGCATCGCGGGAACTTACCGAATAGTCCCCTTATCTATATCAGTTAAGGAAAGAAACGTTAGTATTCCCCTCTCCTTTATTAGCTATATCTTAATTAGCATAGCACTTACCTCCGCCTTTATAATAAGTAAGGCATATTATTAAAACGTATAGCCCGTATCGCTAATAAGTAGCTAGAGTTTTAACCGTGCTTCTTAGGCACGGTACTTTAAACTAGTTATATCGATGCTAAAAGGCGGCGCTAAGGTTAACTAAGTAAGTAGCTCGCGCTGCGTATCGATAAGCGTATAATAGTCGCTATGCTAAAACTAAGAGATCGTTAGCTAATTACTAGTATATTAAGTATATATTAATTACCGTTATATCCTTCTTAGTACTTATAATACCGTTCTCCTTTTAATAAGTTATCTTAGTAATATTAAACGCCTTATAAAGATACTAAGCTATTATAATAAGATAGCAGCAAGCCTCCTCGCTAAATATAAAGGCGTTATTATCGCTATTATCGTCCTTAAAGTTAGTATCGTTAATATTAAGTATATTAAGCTCCTAAATATAATTAAGCATAGCGACTATATTAGTATAGTCGCCGGCTATTAGTATAGCCGCTTATATAATAATTAGCTAATAAATAGCGATAATAAATTTAATTAATAGTTATAGTTAATTAATAATATACTTAACTATAAGTAGCTATATATTAATAGCACTACTCGCACCTTATAAAGGTAATACTAAAGAAAATATACTTAATCTCTATAACCTTAATAAGCTTTAGCTTAAATGCTTTATAAGCTATAATAGCAGTTTAGAAATAATATATATACTAAAGTTTAGCGGGCATTATACCGCTAGTATAAACAGCGTAGGCTTTAACCTTAAACCGTATATATTTCGCCCGTAAAATAATAAAGACGTTAGCCTTATTATTGCCTATATTAATTTAAGTATTATTATCGCTATCGCTATCGCTACCGCCCGTTATATCGGACTACTTTCTTTTTAGGGGAGGCGTAATAAGCGGAGCATCGCGGCTAGGTATCGCTAATATCTTAAGGCCTAATCGGTCTTACTATTACTACTACTTTTAAGGAGTAGTATTATTATTAGCACTATTAGTACTAAGGATAAAGGACTTACCTTATACCTACTTATTATTAGTAGGTATATTAATAGCTATATCCTTAAAGATAAGCGTAGGGTTAAGTATAAGTATCTCTTTAAGAGGTGCTCCCTTATTATAAGGTAATAGCGAGCTAAGCGTCTCCTTAGCTTAACTTTTCTTAGTATTAATACTAGCCTTTTTAGCTAAAGGAGAGTTAAGGACCTAAGGAGAACCTTAGTCGCGATTATAACGCTTTAAGGGCAAACCCCTTAAGAGTTAATACTATATCTAACGTAGGAAATCGGCGCGCTTATTAGTTAAGCGCGGCTTTAAAGTACGAGGTATATTAATAATAATAAAGAGGTATAGAATATATATTAAATAGGGAGCAAAAAGGTATAGAAAACTTAATAGTAAATAATTGCGGAAAAGTTAAAAAGGGGGAAAAAAGCAAAAGGTACGGGAATAAGCACGATAAACTCTTAATTAGTATATTGCTATTAATATATAGGCGTAATACCTATAATTGCCTAAAGGTAATTAATATTATTATAACCTTATATATAACCCCGCGTATTTAATGCTATATTTAATTATATACGACTACCGGGCGTATATACTGCTATATTTTAATTACGCATACTTATATAATAATACTAATTAAGGATATAACTATAACCTTATATTATTAAATTCCTTATAAATAGTATATTTAATATACTCTTAACTAAATAGCTAAGGGCGTTTATTATAAAGGGGGGATAATTATAAGAATAGTACTAATAGTATAGGCTAACTAAGTGCGGGGAATATGCTAAGTAAAAAGCCCCTCTTTTAATCCCGACTTAATAAGTAGTCGACAGGCCCCGCGACTAAAGCTAGGAGACTCTCCTTTTTATAAGCTTTAGTTTTATAATAAAGTAAGTAGCTAAGTAATACTATAACTTACTATACTATTTACTATCTTTACTACTTAATTTATAGTATCGCGAGACTGTCTCCTTATAAGCCGTTTTAAGCTAGTATATAAGGAGTAAAAGGTTTATTAATAATCCCTTATTCCGTAATAAATTCCTAGTATTCTTTTTATAACGCTTTATCGTTATCCTTACACATTTTATAATAATAAGGTAAAATTAACTTTATAAAAAGCTTTAAAAGCTAGTAAAATAGTTAAAAAGCTCCTTACATCTTTAATTCAGAAGGGTATAAAGGAAAATTAAGTTAGTAAAATCATTTTTAATAAAGAAAGCAACTTTCTTCTTATTATAGGTATTTAGTAGCGAAAAGAGGTTGTAAAAAATCCGATAAAAAGGTCTTATAGCTTTTATAAGTAGTTATACTAATAATACAATTCTCTTTACTTTTTTAAGCCTATAAAGCTCGTAGTTAAGGATAGTAAAAAACGTAGAAATAAATATACTATTACGAAATCTAAGTAGCTACGCCTAAACTCCTTACTATACTTATAAAAAGCCTTATAAAACCTTATAGTAAAAACGTCTAAGATATAATTATAAAGGCTTAAGAGCTTATCTAACTATAGTATATAATAATTTTAACTATAAAAAACACTATAAAAACTACTAAAGAGATTCCGCCGGTATTTTTATTAGGTATTTAAGGATTTCCGCGGGATATCCCACTTATAGTTTAGCTTATATTTAACTAAGAAAGCACCTTAAAAGATATAAAATAGACTTTACCGCGATTTCTAAAAGATATTTAAGGATATTTAAAGGATTTCCTTAACTATAGTTTATTATATTTTTAACTAAGCCTAGGCTTAGTTTATTAAGTAATTTTAGAAGGATATTTATAGTTTATCTATATATTAATAATTAATAGCTAGATAGTATAGTTAAATATCCTTAAATATATCTTAAGAAATCAAGTATAAAGTAGCTAGCTATACCTTAAGGAAAAATAAGCTTTTTACTATTTATAAAGATTTATATACGTTTATATATAATAATAAGTTTATTATACTAACTTAACTAGTAGTAATTAGTTTATAGTATTAGCTTTAATTAGCGGTAATTAGTTTATAATACTAGCCTTAACTAGTAGTAATTAGTTTATACCTTATCTCTTTATCTTTATACTATAAGGTATAGTAAATAGTAGTAATTCCTACTTATTTAAATAGAAATCCTTTAAATATTTACAAAGTTAAGAGTAACGATATTCTATAATTAAGCACTTATCTTATAAGAAGTTAAATATTAAATTATATCTTCTTTAGTAACAAGCTCTTATTAGCCCTTAAGTCTAACCTTAATAATAAGTATCTTTTCTTTAACGCCCTTATAACTAAGCTTTAAGATAAGTAGGCCGTAAAAGTAAAAAAGGTCGTAGCTTACTAAGTATACTAGTTTAATAATCTCCTTTACCTTTTTTTAAAGTATTATACTGCGATAGCCTATTAAGCTAAATAGAATATAAAATAAGTCTTACTTAATTAAGCTAAAACTATTATTCTTTAAAAGGTAATCCGCTTTTAAAATATAAATAAAAGATAAACTATAAAATGTTAAAACTTATATAACTAAGTAAACTAAATTTAGTATTATTTAAACAGATCGATTATTTTTTAAATAGAAAAAGTAAGGATAAGCCGGCCTTAAGGTCTTTTAGCTCCTTACCTTTTAAACACTCTTTAAATTAAGCTAGCGATAAATCTATTCTTTCCTTAAGACGATACGCTTAGCGGATATTTTTACTAAATACTATTAATAAAGTTTAATCTATAAGCCTTAACCGGAAATCCGCTATAAAGAATACTTAGTAGTTTCTAAGTTTAGTATTACTATTTAGCTTTATCCGCTATAGCCGCGCTAATTTAAGCATTTTCAAGACTTTTTATTAATAAAAGTAAGGCTTTTATACTTAAGGCTTTATAGCGTACTAAACTTTAAAACGTATATAAAATAAAAGGTTAAGTACTTAGCGAAAGTATTAAGATTAAGACCTTAATAAAAAGCGATAAAGATATAGTAATTAATACTCTTAGTAAGCTAAGCCTATTTATACTTAGCGTATAGATACTAAAACTAAGTATAGCTTTAAGGCCTTTAATAAGAATAGTAGTAATATAAAATAAATAATTCCTTAGTTTCCTTTAAGTACTAAGAAAAAAAGATATACTTATTAAGCCTTAAAAAAAGCCTTAACTATAAGCTAAAGATAAAAATAGATTTAACTTATAAAGGCCGCTAAAAGTTTCTTTTAACGAAGTTTAAAAAGATAATAAGGCTAATATATTTTAAGAAGTAAACCGTTTTATTAGCTTAATCTACTAAAATACTAATAAAAGTAGGGCTTATATAGATAGATTGGCTATTTAATTATACTTGTTCCTTTAAAGAAGCGCGGCGGAATAATATTTTAAAGACTTTTTAAAACTATAATAAAAAGGACTTAGTAAGCTTAGCGTTAAACAAAGCTAATAAATGTCCGCGTTATAAAACCGGTTTAAAATCCGCTTAAATATAGTAATATAAGCACTTAATAAAAAGCACTTTATTATTAAAATATAGTAAGAAGGTCTAACTTTAAGTCTTAAATATTATACTTATAGTATAAAGCTAAGGCCGCGCTTTATTAGCTAAACTACTTAATTATAATAATACTAAAAGCTAAATACATATTTATAAAATTCTTTATACTATTTAATAAGAGATAAGGATATTACTACGCTTTATAGCGTAAGAATAAGGGGATAAGGCAAGGACGAATTACTATTAGTTAAGGCTAGTATTATAAACTAATTACCGCTAGTTAAAACTAGTATTATAAACTAATTACTTTTAATTAAGCTAGTATAACGGACTAATTACGATATATAAACGTATATAAGAGTTTATAAATAGTAAAAAGCTTAGGCTTTCTTTAAAGTATAGCTAGCTACTTTATACTTAGTCTTTTTAGCTAATTTTAAGGATCTTTAACTATATTATCTTACCGTTTATTATTAGTATGTAAATAAACTATAAATATCCTTAAGAAATTACTTAATAAACTAAGTATAAGCTTAGTTAGAAATACTATAAACTATAGTTAAGGAAATCTATAAAATATCCTTAAATATCCCTTAAAAATAAATATAAAGTCTATCCTATATCTTTTAGGGTGCTTTTATAGTTAAAAACAAGCCGAAGTATAATTAAGATATCTTATAGAAATCCTTAAATATCCCTTAAAGATACTAGCGGAATCCGCTAAGTGGTTTTAATAGTATTTTTTTAAACTATAGTTAAGATATCCTGCGGAAATCCTTAGATATCCTTTAAAAATATTAATAAAATCCGTTTAGTAGTTTTTACGGTATTATTTATAGTTAAAAATATTATAAACTATAGTTAATTAAGCTTTTAAGTATATAGCTAGCTTTTTTACTAAGCGTAGTTATACTACTAAAATAACCGGATAAATATTAAAGGATCCCTTTATATTTAACTAATATATAAGCTATCTTACTTTAGTATAAACTTTAAACGGCTTAATATATCTTTTTTAAAGTTTTATTAGTTTACTATTCGAAATATAGCAACTTTTATTAAGCTATAGCTAAACTTAATTGCTAAGCTTAAATTTTAATAAGCGGTGTTTTTTATTATATCTATCCTTTATAATAGCTTAAGTATAGGTAATAGCTAACTTAGCCTTTTTTATAAGACCTCTTAGTTTTATAAATATAAGTAATCGCTAAGGAACTAAAGCCTATTATTTATTCTTATTTTTATAATAAGCTTACTTAAAGCTATATAAATTACTACTAAAAATAAATTATTAAAGCTAAATTAAAAAGCTATTAATATATTAGTTTAGCGTAAGTTTAAGAAAGAAGTAATAAAAAGTTATAGCGCGATTTTTATAGTTTAGTTTCGTTTTTTTTAATAGGCCGTTAGTTTAAAGGTACTAAGCGGTAAACATAAAAAGCTTTAATCTAAAGGCTTATTATAACGTCTGCTAAAACGCTAATATAAAGTTTATATCTTAGTTAGAAATTATTCCTTTTTAAATCTCTTAATTAGCGCGGAGTGTCTTAGTATATAACGCTTATACTTAATCTTCCGCTATAACTTAATCGTTACTTATAATAAGGAGATATATCTTAAAGAATTTATTAGTTATAGTTAGTAAAGTATTAAAAAAGTTCCTTATAAGATCTTTTTATAAGAATTATTTAGCTTAAACTACTAAGAGTTTAATAATAAAGTTTATTGCTATTATATAGTATAAAGCTAATAAGCTTTAAATTAAGATAAGCTACTTTAGCGTTTAACTTTAGTTAGTTTAGTTATAGTAATAAGTATTATAACCGTTTATAACTTTATCTATATATCTATTAAGCTATAAGATTAAGAAGCTTATAAAAAGATCTTATTATATATAAGTACGGCTAGTATAAGAGTATTTAGTATAAGCGTTTTTAACGATTTTTTTAGCGTTAGACTTTAGGATATATAATCTCCGGCGTTTATCGTTTTTTATAAAGTAAAATAGCTTTTATAACTAAAGGAATAAGAGCTTAAAGATACTGTCCTTATTACTAAGCTATATAATAATCTTTACTTACTATATAACCTTTATATATCTATTAATTTATTTTTTAGCGGAGTGGTAATTTAATTAATACTTCTATATAAAGGAATATATAGTTTATTATCTTATCTTTTTAAATACGTTTTAATTCCTCTTTTTAGTTTAAAGATACTAGCTTATTGTCTAAATATAGTAAATGTTAAAAAGCGTCCGGTATAACGTTTTTAACGCTTAAAATATAGTATACCTTAAGTAGAAATTAGCTAAAGTATTAAAAAGCAAAGACTAGCTTATTATTAGATTTTATATTAATAGAAAATAAGGACTTTTAGTATACGATTTTATTAGTACTTATATAGTTAGTAAAGGTAACTACTTATAGTATTTTTATAGTTCTTATTGTAATATATAGCTTATAAACCGCTTAATACTAAACCGACTACTTTAAGCCTTATAAGCTAGTATTAAAGTTCTTTACTTTAAAAGGCGTAGCTTAAGTAAATAATAAGCTAAACGTTAGTCCGCGCTAATAAAATCTTTTTATCTTATTTATACCTTCCTTTACCCTTATAGTATAATAGTTATACGCCTAAAAAGCATGCCGGCTATAACGCTAAGGTTAGTTTAAATCCGGCTAAGGGCATAGCCTTTTTAGCTAAACTAATAGACTACGCCGACCTACTATAAAATTAGCTAATTAGCGCTTTTAAAAGCGCTTATAAATTCACTAGCAGCTTAGCCCCGCTATAAGTAGGCCCGCCCGGGCCTAGTCCTACTTAGACGTAACGACGACTCGCTAAGGGCGCGGCCCTTAGCCCCGGTCTAGTCCCCGACCGGGATAATAAAAACCTATACCGGATAACTAGCAATTCCGATTTTAACAACGCGGCGCGGTGCCGATACGATTACTCGGTAAAGGCCTTTCGGGACTTAGTAAACCTTAAAGCGCCCCCGGCCCGGCTAAAGGCCGGTAAAATCATATAGCCCGCTAAGCCTCGCGGTAGTATAAAAATAAGGCGATAACCCGGAATACGCATTTCGGCGGATAATTAAATACCCTATAGAAAAATTCTATCGACTAATAGTAACTAAGAGATATGTTAATTACCTACTACGAAGTCGTTATCGCTTCGTAGCGGGCTTATAATAGTCTAAGCTAATTAACCGACCGACCCGTTTATAGCCGGCGCCCCCCCCTTCCTTACGTGTAGTTATAAGGGCTAATATAGCAGGACTTAAAGCGAAAGAGTAGCGGAGGGTTTTTCCCTAGGCACTTTAGTTTCCTTTTATATAAAAACCAAGCGATAGCTTAAAAACTAATAGATAGGTCCTTAGCGTAAACTTAATAATAATATACCTTCCTTTAAGTAAAAAGCTATTACTACTACTCCGTATTTTTAAAACGCGTTAATCTTAATAAATAGTTATTAAGCGGGGTTAAAGTAGTAAATTATTTAAAGCTTAATAAGGTTTTTAGTTTAATTTATAAAAGCTACTTTTTTATTTTATAATCTAAATAGCTACGCTTAGACTCCTTACTTTACTCGTAAGGAGCCTTATAAAACCTTATGATAAGAACGCTTAAAGCACGTACTATAAAGACTCGCTTAAAAAGATATAATAAATATTGTTAATTAAATAACGCTAAGGTTTTAAAAATATAACTATAAAGGCTTAAAAGTCTATTTAATTATAGTTTATAACGTTTTTAACTATAAGAAATACTATAAAAACTACTAAGCGGATTCCGCTAGTATCTTTAAGAAATATTTAAGGATTTCCGCGGGAAATTTTAACTATAGTTTAACCCGTTTTTAACTATAAAAGCACTTTAAAAAATATAGGATAGACTTTATTATAGTTTTTAAAGGATATTTAAGGATATTTAAGGGATTTCCTTAATTATACTTCATAGTATTTTTAACTAAGCTTATACTTAGTTTATTTAGTAGTTTTATAAGGATATCTACGGTTTATCTATATATTAATAATAAATAAAAAGATAATATAGTTAAAGATCCTAAAAATTAGCTTAAAGAATTAAGTATAAAGTAGCTAGCTATACTTTAAAGAAAAGATAAGCTTTTTACTATTTTTAAACCCTTATATATATTTATATATAGTAATTAGTTAATTATACTAGCTTAACTAGTAATAATTAGTTTATAGTACTAGCCTTAATTAGCGGTAATAGGTTTATAGTATTAGTTTTAATTAGTAGTAATTAGTTTATACTTTATCCTCTTATTTTTATACTATAAAGCATAGTAAATAGTAGTAATTCCTACTTATTTAAACTGAAACCCTTTAATTCTTTACTAAGCTAAAAGCAACTATATTGTATAATTAAGTATATATTTTATAAGAAGTTAGATACTTAACGATAATGTTTTTAATAAAAAGCTCCTATTAGCCTTTAAGTTTAACCTTAATAATAAGTACCTTTTCCTAAACGCGCTTATAATAAACCTTTAAGATAAGTAAGATATAAAAGCGGAAAAAGCCGCGGCTTATAAAGTATACTAGTTTAATAATCTCCTTTACCTTTTTTAAGGTATTATATTATAATAGCTTATAAAGCTAGATAGGATATAAAATAAGTCCTGCTTAGCTAAAGTAAGACTATCGCTTTTTAAAAAGCAATCCGCTTTTAGAATACTAATAAAAGATAAACTATAAAACGATAAAATCTATATAAATAAGTAAACTCAATGCGGTATTACTTAAATAGATCGATTATCTTTTAAATAAAAGAATTAAGGATAAGATAACTTTAAAACCTTTTAGCTCCTTACCCGCTAAATACTTCTTAAATCGAGCTTATAATAAAGCTTCTCTTTCTTTAAGATATTAAGCTTAGTAAATATTTTTACAAAGTACTATTAATAAAGTTTAGTTTTTAGGCCTTAACTAGAAATCCGCTTTAAAAGATACTTAGTAGTTTCTTAATTTAGTATTACTATTTAGCCTTATTTACTATAATTGCGCTAATTAAAGCGTTTTTAAGACTCTTAATTAATAAAAACGAGCCTCCTATACTTAAGGCCCCGTAGCACACTAGAATTTAAGATATATATAAAACGAAAGGTTTAGCGCTAAGCGAGAGTATTAAGATAAAGACCTTAATAATAAGTAATAAAAATATAGTAAGCGATCCCTTTAATAAGCTAAACCTATTTATACTTAGCGCGTAGATACTAAGATTAAGTATAGCTTTAAGCCTTTAAGTAAGAATAGTAATAATATTAAATAAATAATTCCTTAGTCTTCTTTAAGCACTAAGGAAAAAAACGCGCTTATTAAGCCTTAAGAAAAACCTTAACTATAAGCCGAGGATATAAAGAGATTGAACTTTTAAAGACTACTAAAAGTATCTTTTAATAAAGTTTAAAAAGACGATAAGGCTAGTATATTTTAAAAAGTAGACCGTTTTATTAACTTTATTTATAAAAACGCTAATAAAAGCGAGGCTTATACGGATAAATTAGCTATTTAATTACCCTTTTTTCTTTAAGGAAATACGGTAAAATAATATTTTAAAGACCTCTTAAAACTAAAATAAGAAAAGCTTAGTAAGCCTAGCAAGCTTAGCGTTAAACTAAGCTAATAGATCTCCGCCTTATAAGAACGGTTAAAAATCCACTTAAATATAGCAATATAAGCACTTAATAAAGAGCACTTTACTATTAAAGATATAGTAATAAGGTCTAACTTTAAGTCTTAAATATTATACTTATAATATAAAGCGAAGGCCGCACTTTATTAGCTAAACTACTTAACTATAATAATTAATTAAGAGCTAGATATCTATTTATTAAAATCCTTATAACGTTTAGTAAGAAATAAGGATATTAATAAAGAGATTAACGAATATAAGGAAATTCTTCTTTAACTATAAGTTAAATATACTTAAGGATTTTAAAAGTACTTATTAGCGCGAAAGAAATAGGTCTAACTTATAAAAAGGCGAGGAGTAACTAGCTATACCTTATATATACTTAAAGGATAGTTAAAAACGCATTAGCTATTTATTATAAGCTTATTAAGACCGCGGGTTATATTTTAAAACCGCTTAATAAAAGCTAATATACTATAAGCTTTATAGCGCTCGCTAAGTTAAGGGAGAAACCTATTTAAATCGTTAAAAATATAAGCTAAAGTCTTTTAGCTTAAAAAAAAGAACTTTTAAGATTATATACTTATTAACGCTAAAGCTAAATTAAGTATTCTTTATAACTAAAGAAGGAACTATAATAAAGACTAATAACTAGCTAAAAAACGAAAAGTATAATATAAAAAGAGCTTAAATAGATACCGAAAAAAACTTAAAGAGAACTATTATTTATATTATAGTAAACTTAGTTTAAGAGGCCTATAAAGTATACGGATTTTATAGTAAAGTATTCCCTTTTAAGAATAAGCTTTATTAATATATTAAAGATAAACACCCCCTTAACCTTAGCTAAGACGTTATTATATTAAGATATAGCTTAGTATAGTAAGTAGTTATTTAAAAGCTATAAAGCGTTAAAATAGTTAAAGCTTCTTTTAATATTTAACTATTTAGCTTTAATAGGCCGTTATGATTTACTTATATACGCTTACTAGTTTTTAAAAAAGAAAGGCTTAAGATAAGTCTTAAAGCTTATATAAATATTAAAGTAAACTTAAGCTTTATTTAAGCCGACTTAGTAAAGACCTTTTAAGACATAACTATAAACCTTTCTTTACGAGTTCTTATTTAAGGAGTAAGAAAAAAATGCTAGTATTAAATAGGTAGAATTTATTATATATATACTAAGAAGGCTAAATAGTAGTCTCGCGGTTATAAAAGTAAAGATCGGCGCTTAAATAGTAAAACGCTTAGCGGTTAATAAATTGCTTAGTTAAGATTTTTTAGTTTCTTATTAAAAGGACTTTATTAACTTTACGTTAATTTTATAGATTAAGGCTTATAAAAGCATTAAGGCCGAAGTTAAGATAATCCGGCTAAGACTAGCAATATATAGATAAGTAATCTATTTTATTACTATAACGATTTTAGCTAGTTTTAACTACGCCTTACTTATATAAGTCTAGGCGCCGCTATTAAGGTATATTATAATATTCTTTTTTAATAACTTTAAGCTCGCTAAGATAATAATATAGGATTATAAAAGCTTTATAGCGATAAACTATTTTAAGGAACTATTAGTGCTTTATTAAAGCTAAAAGATAAGGATAATTATAGACCTTAATAAGTAGTTTAAGCTATATAAAAAGGTTAACGTTATTACTTTCTTAGCGGAAGTTCTTATAAAAAACCTAAAAAGAATAAACCCCGCTAAGAACTTCTTATAAAAAGATCTTAAAGTAAACTATAAGCTTAGAATCGGCCGAACTAAGGATATACTTAAACTTATTACTAATAAGGGCGTTTAGATTTACGCTAAGGACTAAAAATATATATTAAAGGTTTAAGATATCTTTTAGTCGTTTCCCTACTTTTAAAAAAATAAAAAAGTAGTATATATAAACGAATATAAATATATACGAATTCCCTTAATAAAAGGATAGCAATACTAATAAGTTATATTAAGATTATATCTATTAAGTAATAAGGATAATAAGGTAGTAAATTTTATATTTAGCTAGCTAACTAAATAAGGATAATTAAAATAAGTTTATAGGCCGACTTTATTCGCGGCGCTAGTATTTATAGTATAGAAAATAGTAAATAAAAAGGAAAAGGAATAACTAGTAATAAACCTATAAAGGATTAACGCTATTACTACTTTAAACGTTTACTTAATACCGCTTTAAAGCGATATAATTAAACGCCTTTAAGGAAAAAAGTTTATTAATATAGTAAACGTATAATCGTTTTTTTTAGTTTTTAGTTTACTAAGACTACTAAAAAAAGTTTTTAGTTATAGGCTATTATAGGCTAAAAAGATTATTATTAATACTTATAAGCTTTAAAAACTCCTTAGTTTACGTTTAAAAGTTTATCGATAACGTCTTTTATAAATATTAAAAATACGCGGCGGCTTATATTAACGATATTATTATTTACTTTAATATAGCGAAAGAGCACTTTTTATACTTAAAGGTAAAATTCCTCGCTTTTTACGATAATAATATTACCTTATCCGGACTAAAGTCCTTCTTAGTATACTTATTTATATAGGTCCTTAGATTTAAAGTAAACGCTATTAGCTTAATAAATATCGATAAACGTATATAAGCTTTAAGGGATATTACGATCTTAAAGAACCTTTAATAGCTTAAGAAATAAATCGGCCTTATTAAGTAGCTACGCTATATAGTTTTATTTTTTCCTAAAAAGGTTAACGTTTTATAAAGACGAAAAACGGAGCTACCTTAAGTAAGATAAGAAGAAAAAGTCCTTTTAAATAGCTAAGGATAGGTATAATATACCGCGAAAGCCGCTTTTTAGCTTACTTTAAAAAAAGAAAAAGCTTTTATAAATCTAACTAAAAAACTTACTAAGCCTTAAACGATTTACTACTTTAACCCCGCTTAATAACTATTTCTTTAAATTAATATATCCTAAGAATATAGAGTAGTGGCTATAGCTATTTACTTAAAGAAAGGCACAGAATAGGATAAAAAGACGCTACTAGCCCGGACTAAAGTCTAGCTTATTATTTACTTAAGCCGCGCCTTTTAAAGTAAAGAGCTTTAATATTAGCTTTTAAAGCTTAAAGTAGCTAGTTTAGTATAAGCAGTCTATAAGTTACGCACTATAATACTTTCCGTAAAAACGCTATAAGTAGTTATCTTTACTAACTATATAAGTACTTACGGAATTATATACTAAAAATACTTATTTTTTACTAGTATAAAATTTAATAATAAGCTAGTCCTCGCTTTTAAATATTTAAGCTAATTCCCGCTAAAGGTATGCTATATCTTAAGCGTTAAAAACATTATATTAAACGCTTTCCTTTATTTACTATATTAAGACGATAAGCTAGTATCTTAAAACTAAAAGGGGAATTAAAACGTATTAAAGAAAATAAGACGATAAAATATATATTCCTTTATATAAAAGTTTTAATTAAATTACCACTTTACTTAAGAATAATTAACGGATATATAAAGAATATATAGTAAGTAAAGATTATTATATAGCTTAGCGAAAAAAATAGTATCTTTAAAATCCTATTCTTTTAATTATAAGCGTTACTATACTTTACGAAAAGCGATAAACGCTAAAAGCTATATATTCTTAAGACTTACGCTAAAAAGATCGTTAAAGACGCCTATACTAAATATTTTTATACTAGCTATACCTATATATAGTAGGATTTATTTAAGAGCTTTATAATCTTATAGCTTAGTAAAAATATAAATAAGGTCGAAGATAGCTAAAACGCTTATTACTATAATTAGACCGATTAAAGTAAAACGCTAAAGTAGCTTATTTTAATTTTAAGCCCGCCGGGTTTATACTATATAATAGTAATAGACTTTATTACTAAGCTTTTTATAGTTTAAGCTAAGTAGTCCTTATAAAAAGATTCTATAAAGAACTTCTTTAATATCTTATTAATTATAACTTATAAATTCTTAAAGATATATCTCCTTATTTTAAGTAAGAACTAATTTATAGCAAAAGACTAAGTATAAGCGTTATATACTAAGCTACTCCGCGCTAACAAAGGGATTTTAAAGGGGATAATCTTTAACTAAGATATAAAGTTTACTTTAGTATTTTAACGGACTTTATAGCAAGCTTTCGGATTAAAGCTTCTTATATTTACCGCTTAGCAGCTTTTAATAAACAGCTTATTAAAAAGGCGAAACTAAACTATATAAATCGCACTATAGTTCTTTATTATTAATTTCGTAAACCTATACTAAACCGATATACTAATCGCCTTTTAGTTTAGCTTTAATAATTTCTTCTTCTTAATAATTTACGTAGCCCTTAATAAGCTTATTATAAAAATAAGAAGAAATAATAGCTTTTAGTTTTTTTATAACGACTTATACTTATAAAACTAAGAGGTTTTATAAAAAGAAGTTAAGTTAGCTATTACTTATGCTTAAGCTACTATAAAGGATAGATATAATAAGAAATACCGCTTACTAAAATTTAAGCTTAGCGATTAAGTTTAGATATAGCTTAATAAGGCCTATTATATCGCGGATAGCAAAGTAATAAAACTTTAAGAAAGACGTATTAAGCTATTTAAAGTTACTGCTAAAGTAAGATAGCTTAAATACTAGTTAAATATAAAAAGGTCTTTTAATATCTATTTAGTTAATTTAGTAGTATAACTACGCTTAGTAAATAAGCTAGCTATATACTTAAGCTTAGTTTAAGATAAAAAGATACCTTACTTAAATAAGTAAAAAGTAAAATAAATCTTATAAAGCTATATAATAAAGAAAAGCGGCGGAAAGCTAAGAAAAAAGTTTTTTATAGCTTAAAAAGGCTAGCTTAGTAGCTATAACTTATAAGTTAATAAAAAAGCGGTCTTTTTATTAAAGATCGTAAAAGCCTTTAAAAAAGCATAAAAGAAGTTAGTTACTTTAGTAGTTTAGATAAAAGTATAATACAGGGCCTTTATAACTTAATATAAAACTCTTTAACTAAGAAAATAAAGCGGTTAAGCTTAAGTATAAGACTTAAAGGCTACTATAAGTTATAAGAAACTATAACTTAGCGCGCTTAAAGTAATTAGTTATTTTAATAATAATATACCGCTATTTACTTTTAGTAATAAGGCCCTTTTACTTATATAATATACTTTTTTAAATTTTCTTTACTACTTACCCTTTCTCCTTTCTTTTTTTCTTTTTATAACTATATTTTCTTATACCGCTAGCCTTAGCTTACTATACTTCGCCTACTCCTATATATATAATCTTTTTTACCTTAAGCTTATAATCCTTATACTCTTATCTTAAGTGTTTTTATTATTTAATATCTTTTATAGCTAAGACTAACTATTTTATAATTCTTCTTTTAGCCTGCTTTCTTATAAGCCTTTACGCCTTTAATATAAAGGATATAAGTAAGCGCTTAAGCTTTAGAAAATAAGGCCGCTATCTTTTATAGCCTTAAGTCCTTTAATAAGAGTTAAATCTTTTAATTTTAAGCCTTTATATAAACTTACGCTACTTTCCGTAGCCGCGCTTAAGCTAATAGATTTAACTTAAATTATAGTACTATAAAGAACGGCCTATACTACCCTCTTTAAATACTTAACTTAAACGACTTACCCCCCGGCCTTATATTATAATATAGTTTAAATAGTAAGTTTTATAGCAACTTAGGTATACTTCCCGCTTAGCTCTTACTATTTAAAAGCCCCCGCTACTTATATATTTTTAAGATATAGCTTAAATTCTTTATTAGTAAAATAACTAACTAATACTTAATGCCTTTAAGTTAGCTAACCTTATTATAGTCTTAAGATTTATAATAGCTATTATAGCTAATAAGAACCCGCTTTAACTAAACGACTAAAATAACGTCCGCGCTATCCTTAACTATATATTTAAGGCCTAGCTTAATTAGTTTTTAGCTAGGTTTATAATAGCGTTTTAAGCTATTATAGCTAAAACCTTATCTTGCTTTATTTATAGTCTAGCCCGCGCTATAAAATCCCCTTCTTAGCTTATAGCCGCTATAAGCCTTAAAGACTTATTTAATCCCGCTTAGTAAACGCTTTTTCCCCTTACCGCTATGCTTAGCCTAGCTATATAAAGGCGTATAAGCGCCTTATTATAATTTATCCGCTATCCTTTTTTAACTAAAAGAGATAGCGATAACTAGCCTTACGATATATTCCGCCGCCCGATTTTATAAAAGCCGCTAAGAGTAACTAATATAATTCTTAATAGGACGGGCTTTATAGGCCTATACGTTAGTAATAAAACTATAATAATCGGGAGTTTTTGCTTAGCTATAAACTAAATTAAGTTTTACTTATAAGCCTATAAAGAGTTTAAAAGCGACTTAATTTTTACTTAAGTATTAGAATTCCTAGGTTTTAATATCTACTTTATTAGCTATACTAACTACGCGCTTTACATTCTTACCTTTAAAGCCTCCTTTATAAAGAGGTTCTTTAAGATTATTAAATACGTTTAAAACCTTAAAAATAAAGAATTAAGTATTGTTATAAATATAAGGAGTATATACGCTAAGGCCCTACACTTATTTTACTACGAGAGCCTTAGGCGTAGCCCTAGCCCTTATTTACAGGGGTTAGCTATATATATATAAAGGCACCCCTTCGTATATACATTCCTTCTTAGCTAGCTAAACACTATTATTATCTTCTAAAGCTCCCTTTTCTATAGGTTATAGCCCTCGCGCGCTGCGAAATTGCTATCTTAACCTCTTTACCTTAATTACCTTAATTACCTTAATTATCTTAATTATATTTAAACCCTTCTTTTAACCTATAAGCCCTTAAAAACTAAGGTAAAGGCGCGGCAGCTTAAGATATTAAGGCTATCGCTACCTATATAACAACATAAATTAACAGCCTTAAGGGTATGCCCTACGCGACGTATACGCTTAAGCTGTATATAACTTTATAGCTATATAGCTAGCTGCATTACTTATAAGAAAGCCGCTACTATTACCGGCGGCTCGGTATAATAAGATAGTCGCCGCTAGTAGACCCCGTATAAGAACATATAATAGCTTTTATAGCCTTAAGACGAGGGCGTGAGGCTATAATAAATAGGCTTTAGGGATAAGAGAATTATAAGTTATAGAGAATAGAGCTTATCGTCGCCCTAAGGGTAAAAAACCTTAAGGGCTTTATTAACGGCACTATCGTATTACTACTTAAAGACGACCCTAAGTATAGAACTTAGGAAATAAAGGATAAAATAGCTACGTATAGTATTATTACGAGCATTACTCCTAAGATAAGGGAACTTATTATAAATAATAAGTAAGATAAAGAAATAACCGCTAAATAGATAATAGACTTAATTAAAGTATTATTAATAGAGGTCCCGAAGGTTGCTTTTTATATAACCTTTATAGAATTTATCGCCCTTAACTTAAAGAAGTTCGTTAGTATAAAGGAGTTCGTAAAGAAGCTATATTAATATTAAGATTAGCTTATTGCAATAAAGAAAGGTTTACTAAAACAACTTTTCGTAATTATAGCCCTTAAGGGTATTTAAAAGCAACGTCCCGACTAATATAGTAACTAGACCTATAACTAATAGCGAGAGAATTATATCGCGAAAGATAAGCTATATAAATAGCTTGCGGGAGTTATAAGAGCCGAGAAATCTAAATCCCTAGCTAATACTACGTTCGGTAAAGCTAAGGGCAATAATAGCAAAAGCGGCACTAAGGGCTTTAAGGAGGATTTTAATAAGAATACTAGTTTAGGTAAACTAAGTAAGAAATATAATACCTTTAAGGAGACGGTTATTTTAAAGTGCGGCTACTATATTAAGCTAAGGAAAGTTATATATAAAGAGCCGGACTATTAAACTAAGTATTCTAATAAGGCCCTTAAGTTTTAAAAGCTATTTTAAGCCGCTAAAGCTACGATTAGTAACGAAGGGAAAACGGGCAATGCGGCTATTATAACGGCTAGTAGCGAGTTTAACGGCTGCCTTTTAAGCGGTGCTGTTATAAATAAATATAAGCCCGTTTAGGATAAAGCCGTTATAGACTTTAAATACGCGACTTACTACTTTAACGACCTTAAATAGTTTACCGACATAGAAGCCGTTAACCCCTTTTCGATAATATTATCGAATAGCAGCCCGCTATAGGTAAAAGCTATAAGCACCGTTAAAGTTATTATTAGTAGCGTTATGTTAAAGCTTTTAAACGTTACTTACGCGCCGGCATCGCCGGCTAACCTTATTAGCAATTAGTGCCTTAAAGAGAAGGGCATTAAGCTTAACGATATTAAGGAATAACTATTTTATATACCTTTTAAAACTAAGATTTATAATATCGCTTAAAAGATACGTATTATAACGATCTTAAATATAAGGCTAAGGGGTATATATACGGCCTTAAGCCTTATAGCCTTGCCGTATACTTAGCGATATATAGATTACGGGATGATATACCGCTACCTTAGCTATGCTAGCTTAAAGAAAGTCCTTAAAGTATATAATAAGGCTAGCCTTAAGATTAATAAAGAAAAGGCTAAGAGATTTTATTATAAGGCTTACTACTTAAGGAAAGCGGACGCGATAATTAGTCGTAACCTAAGCGTAGTAGCTTAAGCGTTCCTTGCGTATATATATTAAGACTTCCTTTAATATAAGCCTATAGGTTATAAGGGCATTAACTATTGCCTTTATAGTATTAACGTCTTTACCGGATTCTACTAAGCACTATTTTCGCTTATAAGGGATCGGGCCTTCGATATAATAAAGGCTTAGAAGTTATAAGTTAAGAATAGCGCTACTAGCGCCCTCGTTTAGGTACTAGCCTTCGATAATATAACGGAATTCTACGTTAAGAAGATAAAGGCTTAGTTAAGGAAGGACTACTTTATGCTGCGCTATAGCGCACCCTACGTATCTTAGCAAAACGGTAAAGTAAAAAGAGCCGGCCGCACGCTTATAGAGTCTATAAGGGTAATATATATTAAAATAGGGCTCCCGGAATTCCTTTAGCCTTAGTACGTAGAAATAGCTATATATATAGCGAACCTCCTACTTATACGCGGCACGGCCTTAAGGGAGGCGCCGCTAAAAGCCTTGCTTAAAGAGATTAAGGTTCCTTATATATACTCTATTAAGTATATCCGGACTTAAGATTATATTATATATATAACTAAGCCGTAAAAGATATTAGCTAGGACAGCTAAAATAGACCTTAAGGCGTAGAAAGGAAGACTTATAGGTCTTAAGGGGCTCTATAGTTATATTTATAAGGTATAGCTCCTTAACTAAAAGAAAATTATAATTGCTAAGGATATACGCTTTTATAAGTTAATTAAGAAGACCTTACCCCTTAAGGAAGAAAACTATAATATTTCGGTCTTTAATAAGGATAAGGATAACGCCGACCTTATAAGGGATATAATGCTATATCGCTTAAGCTATTACGAGACCCTTAACTATTAAGATAATCCTAACTATAATAAGAACGATAAATTTAAGGGGGGTAGGCTGGGTAGCCTTTAAGATAAGGGTAATAAGCCGAGGTAGCAGCAGGCTCCGAAGCTGCTGCCCTTTAAGTAGTAATAGGCTTTATAGCCGTTACTGCCGACCCCTTATTATACCCCTTCCCCGCTTATAATAACGATAAAGCTAGGGGATAATAATATAAATATCTTAATGCTAAATACCTTAATTTAAAGGCTAGAGGTATACTTAGGAGAGACTATAAAGGTTTAAAGCAGCTTAAGGACGGCCCTTATAAGTGCGGGTTACTTAAGGACTTTTTTAAAGACCCCGTAGCTAAAGATACGCTTAATTCCCTATACGCTAAATCTTAGTAGTAAGAGACCTATAGATTCCCCGCTTAAAGTACTACGGGCTAATAAGATATACTAACTTAATAATTAGCTAACTTGCTAATAGACTAGTTATATAGTAGCGGTTAAGGGAAGGCCTTAAAAGACTATATTAAAGGCTCTAATAACAAAGCTTATTATTATAAACTAATACTAAGACTTATTTAAGCCGGGCGTATTAATAGCCCTTAAAGTAATCTATTAAGAGAAGGACTAATTTAATAACCTAAGTAACTAGCTAGTCCTCTCTATATTTAGTACGATAATAGCTATTATAAAATCTAAATAGCCACGCCCGGACTCCTTACTTTACTCTTAAAGAAGCCTTATAAAACCCCGCGATAAGAACGCTTAAAGCATATACTATAAAAGCTCGCTTAAGGAGATACGATGAATATTACCGGTCGGACCCCGCTAAGGTCTTTAAGATAATACTATAAAGGGTTAAGAGCTTACTTAACTATAGTTTACGATATCTTTAACTATAAAGGATACTATAGAAACTATTAAGCGGATTCCGCTAGTATCTTTAAGGGATTTCTAAGGATTTCCGCGGGATATTTTAATTATAGTTCGACCCGTTTTTAACTATAAAAGCACTTTAAAAGATATAGGATAAACCTTACCGCGATTTTTAAAGGATATTTAAGGATATTTAAGGGATTTCCCCGATTATAGTTTATAGTGTTTTTAACCGGGCTTATACTTAGTTTATTAAGCGATTTTATAAGGATATTTACGGTTTATTTACGCACTAAAAATAGTATAGTTAAAGATCTTAAAAATTAGCTTAAAGAACTAAGTATAAAGTAACTAGCTATACCTTTAAGAATAAATAAGCTTTTTACTATTTTTAAACCTTTATATATATTTATATATAGTAATTAGTTTATTATATTAGCTTAACTAGCGGTAATTAGTTTATAGTATTAGCCTTAACTAGCGGTAATTAGTTTATAGTACTAACTTTAACTAGCGGTAATTAGTTTACGCCTTATCCCCTTATCCTTATATAATAAAGTATAGTAAATAGTAGTAATTCTTACTTATTTAAACGGAAATCCCTTAAATATCCGCTAAGCTAAAAGCGACTATATTATACGATTAAGTACTTATCCTATAAGAAGTTAAATACTAAATAATATTTTCTTCGGTAAAAAGCTCTTATTAGCCTTTTAGTCTAACTTTAATAATAAGCACTTTTTCCTTAACGCGCTTATAATAAAACTTTAAGATAAGTAAGCTATAAAAGCGGAAAAGGCCGCGGCCTACTAAGTATACCGGTTTAATAATCTCCTTTACCCTTTTTTTAAAGTACTATACCGCGATAGCTTATAAAGCTAAATAGGACGTAAAATAAGTCCCGCTTAGCTAAGCTAAGACTACTACCTTTTAAAAAGCAATCCGCTTTTAAAATACTAATAAAAAATAGACTATAAAACAATAAAATCTATATAAATAAGTAAACTAAATTTAATATTACTTAAACGGATTAATTATCCTTTAAATAAAAAAAGTAAGAATAAGCTAACCTTAAAACTATCCGGCTCTACGCTTACTAAATACCCTCCGAATTAAGCTTATAATAAAGTTACTCTTTCTTTAAAATAATAAGCTTAGCGGATATTTCTACCGCGTACTATTAATAGAGTTTAGCTTAAAGGCCTTAACCGGAAATCTGCCTTAAAGGATACTTAGTAGTTTCTTAGTTTAGTATTACTATTTAGCCTTATCCGCTATAGCCGCGCTAACTAAGGCATTTTCTAGACATTTAATTAATAAAAATAAGCCTTTTATACTAAAGGCCTTATAATATACTAAATTCCAAGACGCGTATAAAACGGAAGGTTAAGCGCTTAGCGAAAGTATTAAGACTAAGACCTTAATAATAAGCGATAAGGACGCGGTAAGCGATACCTTTAGTAGGCTAAACTTATTTATACTAAGCGCGTAGATATTAAGACTAAGTATAGCTTTAAGCCCCTTAGTAAGAATAGTAGTAATATTAAACGAATAATTTCTTAATCTCCTTTAAGTATTAAGAAAAGAAGACGCGCTTACTAAGCCTTAAGAGAAACTTTAATTATAAGCTAAGAATATAAAGAGATTTAACTTATTAAGACCTTTAAAAGCATCCTTTAATAAAGTTTAAGAAAACGATAAAGCTAATACGTTTTAAGGAGTAGACCGTTTTATTAACTTTATCCGCCGAAATGCTAATAAAGGCGAGGCCTATATAAACGAATTAGCTATTTAATTACCCTCCTTCCTCCGAAGAAGTACGGTAAAATAGTATTCCGGGGACCTCTTAAAACTATAATAAGAAGAACTTAGCGAGCTTAGCGTCGGACTAAGCTGATAGATATCCGCCTTATAAAAACGGTTCGGAATCCGCTTAAATATAGCGATATAAGCAATTAATAAAAAGCACTTTATTATTAAAAATATAATAGTAAGATCTAACTTTAAGTCTTAAATATCGCGCTTACGATATAAAGCTAAGGCCGCGCTTTACTAGCTAGACTACTTAACTATAATAATCTATTAAAAGCTAAACGTTTACTTATAAGAATCCTTATAATATTTAGTAAGAAACGAGGATATTAATAAATAGATTAATAAATATAAGGAAATTCTTTTTTAGCTATAAGTTAAATATACTTAAGGATCTTAAAAGCACTTACTAGCGCGAAAGAAATAGGTTTAACCTATAAAAAAGCGAGGGCCGACTAGCTATACCCTATATATACTTAAAGGATAGTTTAAGATACCTTAGTTATTTATCGAAAGCTCGCCGGAACTAAGGGTTACGTTTTTAAACCGCTTAGTAAAGGCGGATATACCTTAAGCCTTATAGCGCTCGCTAGGTTAAGGAAGAAACCCGCTTAAATAGCTAAGAATATAAGTTAAGGTCCTTTAGCTTAAAAGAGAAAGAACCTTTAAGACTATACGCTTACTAATGCTAAGGCTAAAACGGGTATACCCCGCAATTAAGAAAGGAACTACGGTAAAGACCGACGACTATTTAAAGGATAAAGAGTATAATATAAAAAGAGCTTAGTTAAATACCGATAAAAGCTTAAAGGAAACTATAATCTATATTATAGTAGACTTAGTATAAGAGGCCGATAAAGCGTGCGGATTTTACGGCGAAGTATTCCCCTTAAAAAATAAGCTTTATTAATACGTTAAAGAAAAATACCCCCTTAACCTTAACTAAGACGTCGCTATATAAAGACGTAGCTTAGTATAGTAAGTAGTTATTTAAAAGCTTTAAAGCGTTTAAATAGTTTAGGCTTCCCTTAATATTTAGTTATTAAACCTTAACAAGCCGTTACGATTTACTTATATACGCTTACTAATTTATAGAAAAGAAGGGCCTAAGATAAGTATTAAAGCTTATATAAATACTAAGGTAAACTAAAGCCTTATTTAAGCTAACTTAATAAAGACCTTTTAAGATATAACTATAAACTCCTCTTAACGAATTCCTATTTAAGGAGTAAGAAGGATAGCTACTATTAGATAAGCGGAATTTACTATATATATACTAAGAAGGCTAAACGGTAGCCTTATAGTTATAAAGGTAAGGATCGGCGCTTAGATAGTAAAACGCTTAGTAGCTAATATATTGCTTAGCTAAGACTTTTTAGTTCCTTATTAAGGGGACCTTATTAACTTTATATCGGTCGTAAAAATCGGGGCTTATAAAGAGATTAAAGCCGAAGTTAAAATAGTTTAGCTAAGACTAGCGATATATAAATAAGTAATTTACTTAATTACTATAACGATTTTAGCTAGTTTTAGCTACGCCTTACTTATATAAGTCCGGGCGTTACCGTTAAGGCGTAATATAATATTTTTCCTTAATAACCTTAAGCTCGCCCGGATAATAATATAGGATTATAAAACCTTTATAGTAATAAACTATTTTAAAGAACTATTAGTGCTCCGCTAAGGTTAAAAGGTAAGGATAATTACGGACCTTAATAAGCAGTTTTAGCTATATAAGGAGGTCGACGCTACTACTCCCTTAGCGGAAGCCCTTATAGAAAATCCGGAAAAAATAGACCCCGCTAAAGACTTTTTATAAAAGGATCTTACTATAAACTATAAACTTAAAATCGGCCGGACTAAGGACTTACTTAAACTTACTATTAATAAGGGCGTCCGGATCTACGCTAAAGACTTAAAATACGTATTAAAAGTTTAAGATATCTATTAATTTTTTCCCCGCCTTGAAAAAGATAAGGGAGTAGTATATATAAATAAATCTAAATATATATATATTCTTTTAATAAAAGGATAGCAATACTAATAAGTCGTATTAAGATTATACTTATTAAGCGATAAAGATAAGAAGGTAGTAAATACGATATTTAGCTAGCTAACTATATAAGGCCGATTAAAATAAGTCTATAGGCTAACCCTATTCGCGGCGCTAGTATTTAAAGTATAGAAAACGGTAAATAAAAAGGAAAAAGGATAAGTAGTTATAGACTTACGGGGGATTAACGCCGTTATTACCTTAAACGCTTACTTAATGCCCCTTTAAAGCGATATAATTAAACGCCTTTAAGGAAAGAAGTTTATTAATATAGTAAACGTATAATTATTTTTTTATTAGTTCTTAGTTTACTAAGATTACTAAGAAATGTTTATAGTTATAAGCTATTACGGGCTAAAAAGATTATTAGTAATACTTATAAGCTTTAAGAACTCCCCGGTATATATTTAAAGGTCTATTAATAACGTTCTTTATAGATACTAAGAATATACGGCGGCCTATATTAACGATATTATTATTTACTCCGATATAGCTAAAGAATACCTTTAATATTTAAAGGCTATATTCCGCGCCTTTTATAACTATAATATTACCTTATTTAAACTAAAGTCCTTCTTAGCATACCTATCTATATAGCTCCTTAGATTTAAGGTAAACGCTATCGGCTTAATAAATATAAATAAACGCGTATAAGCCTTAAGGGATATCGCGTTCTTAAAGAACCTTTAATAGCTTAAGAAATAGATCGGCTTTACTAAGTAGCTACGTTATACGGTCTTATATTTTGCTAAGGAAGTCGACGTCCTATAAAAACGGAAGACGGAGCTGCTTTAAGTAAGATAAGAAGAAGAAGTCCCCTTAAAAGGCTAAAGATAAGCTTATTACGCCGCGAAAGCCGCTTTTTAGCTTACTTTAAAAGAAGAAGAGGCCTTCGTAATTTTAACTAAGAAACCTATTAAGCCTTAAACGATTTACTACTTCGACCCCGCCCGATAACTATTTATCTAAATCGATATATTCTAAGAATATAAAGTAATAGCTATAGCTTTTTACTTAAAAGAAGGTATAAAATAAGATAAAAAGACGCTACTAGCCTAAACTAAGGTCTAGCTTATTGTTTACTTAAGCCGCGCCCTTTAAAGCGGAGAACCTTAATACTAGCTTATAAAACTTAAAGTAGCTAGTTTAATATAAGCAGTATATAAATTATATACTATAGTACTATCCGTAAGAACGCTATAAGTAATTATTTTACTAACTATATAAGTACTTATAAAATCGTATACTAAAAATCCTTATTCTCTACTAATATAAAATCTAATAATAAGCTAGTCCTTATATCTTAATACTTAAGCTAATTCCTGCTTAAGGTATACTATATCTTAAGCGTTAAAAACGTTATACCGGACGCGCTTTTACGTTTACCGTACTAAGACGATAAGCTAGTATCCTTAAACTAAGAAGGGGAATTAAAACGTATTTAAGAAGACGAGATAATAGACCGCGTATTCCTTTATACGGAAGTATTAATTAAATTGCCGCTCCGCTAAAAAATAATCGATAGATATATAGAGGATATATAGTAAGTAAAAATCATAGCGTAGCTTAGCGATAAAGACGGGGTCCTTAAACTTTTATTCCTCCGGTTATAAGGGTTGCTATACTTTATAAAGAACGATAAACGCTAAAGACTATATATCCTTAAGACTTATACTAAGAAGATCGTTAAAGACGCCTACGCTAAATATTTTTATACTAGCCGTACTTATATATAGTAAGATCTATTAAAAAGCTTCTTAATCTTACGGCTTAGTAGAAATATAGATAAAGTCGTAGATAGCTATAATGCTTATTACTATAACTAAACTAACTAAAATAAGACGCTAAAGTAGCTTATCTTAATTTAAAGCCCGCCGGCTTTATACTATATAATAGCGATAGACTTTATTACTAAGCTTTTAGTAGTTTAAGCCGAATAATCCTTATAAAAAGATCTTATAAAGAACTTCTTTAATACCTTACTAACTATAACTAATAAACTCTTAAAAATATATCTCCTTATCTTAAGTAATAATTAGTTTATAGCGGAAAACTAAGTATAAGTGGTATATACTAAACTACTCCGCGCTAACTAAGGGATTCCGAAAGGGATAATCTTTAACTAAGACGTAAAGTTTACCTTAGCTTTTTAGCGGACCTTATAGCAAGCCTTTAAATTAAAGCTTCTTATATCTACTGCTTAGTACCCTTAAACTAACGGCTTATCGAAAAGGCGAAACTAAACTATAAAAATCGCGCTACGATTCTTTACTACTAATTTCCTAGACTTATGCTAAACTAATATACTAATCGCCTTTTAGTTTAGCCTTAATAATTCCTTTTCCTTAGTAATTTACACGGCCTTTAGTAAGCTTATTATAAAGATAAAAATAGATAACGGCCTTTAGTTCTTTAGTAACTACTTATACTTATAAAACTAAGAGGTCTTATAAAAAAAAGCTAGGTTAGCTATTACTTACGCTTAAGCCGCTATAAAGGATAGATATAATAAGAAACACTACTTATTAAAATTTAAGCCCGGCGATTAAGTTTAGTTATAGCTTAGTAAAGGCTACTATATCGCGGATAGCAAACTAGCAAAGCTTTAAGAAAGATATACTAAGCCGTTTTAAGTTACCGCTAAAGTAAGATAGCTTATATACTAACTAAATATAAAAAGGTCTTTTAATATTTATTTAGTCGTTTTAGTAGTATAACTACGCTTAGCGGATAAGCTAGCTATATACTTAAGACTAGTTTAAGATAAAAAGACACTTTACTTAAATAAGTAAGAAGTAAAATAAATCTTATAAAGCCGTATAATAAAAAAAGGCGGCGGAAAGCTAAAGAAGGAGTTTCTTATAGCTTAAAAAGGCTAGTTAAGTAGCTATAACTTATAAGTAAACGAAAAAGCAGTCTTCTTACTAAAGATTATAAAAGCCTTCGAAAAAGCATAAGAAAAATTAGCTACTTAAGTAGTTTAAATAAGAGTATAATACGCGGCCTTTATAACTTAATATAAAACTCTTTAACTAAGAGAATTAAGTAGTTAAGCTTAAGTATAAAACCTAAAAGCTACTATAAGTTATAAAAAACTATAACTTACTATACTTAAGGTAATTAGTTATTTTAATAATAATATACCGCTATTTACTTAAAGTAATAAGGCCTTTTTAGCCTTATAGTATACCTATTTAAATCCTCTTTATTACTTACTTTCCCTTCTTTTCTTTTTTCTTTTTATAATTATATTTCCTTTTACTGCCGGCTATAGCTTACCGCACCTTACTTACTCTTATATATATAACCTTTATTACTTAAAGCCTACGATCTTTATACTCCCGTTTTAAGTCCTTTTATCGTTTAACGTTTTTTATAGCTAAGACTAACTATTTTATAATTACTTTTTTAGCCCGCTCTCTTATAAGCCCTTACGCCTTTAATATAAAGGATATAAACGAGCTCTTAAGCTTTATAAAAATAAGGCGGCTATTCTTTATAGCCTTAAGTCCTTTAGCGAAAGTTAAAACCTTTAAGTTTAAGCTTCCGTATAAACCTACGCCGCCTTCCGCAGCCGCGCTTAAGCTAACGGATTTAACTTAAACTATAGCACTATAAAAGACGGCCTATACTACCCTCTTTAAACACTTAACTTAAACGACTTACCTCCCGGCCTTATATTATAGCGAGGTCTAAATAGCTAGTTTCGCGGTAACTTAGCTATACCTCTTACTTAGCTCTTATTATCCGGAAGACCCCGCCGCCTATATATTTTTTAAAGTATAGCCGGAAATCTTTATTAGCGAAATAACTAACCGATACTTAATACCTTAAGGTTAGCTAACCTCGCTATAGTCTTAAGATTTATAGTAGCCGCTATAGCTAGCGGAAACCTACTTTAGCTAAACGATTAAAACGATATCTACGCTATTCTTAACTATATATCTAAGGCCTAGCTTAATTAGTTTATAGCTAGGTTTATAGCGGCGTCTTAAGCTACTATAGCTAAAACCTTATCTTACTTTATACGCGGTTTAGCCTATATTATAAAATCCCCTTCTTAGCCTATAGCCGCTATAAGCCTTAAAGACCTATTTAGTCTTACTTAGCGAACGCTCTTTCCGCCCGCCGCTATGCTTAGCCCGGCTATATAAAAGCGTATAAGCGCCTTACTATAGTCTATCTACTATCCCTCCTTAACTAAAGAAGATAGCGATAACTAGCTTTACGATATATTCCGCCGCTAAATCTTATAAGAGCTGCTAATAATAATTAATACGATCTTTAACGGACTTAGCTTTATAAGCTTATACTCCGGCAATAAGATTATAATAATTAAGAGTTTCCGCTTAGCTATAAACTATATTAAGTTTTACTTATAAGCTTACGAAAAGTCTAAACGCGACTTAACTTTAACTTAAGCAATAAAGTTCTTAAGCTTTAATATCCGCTTTATTAGCTATACTAATTACGCGCTTTATATTCTTACCTTTAAGGCCCCCTTTATATAAAGGTTCTTAAAAACTATTAAGCACGTTTAAAACCTTAAAAGCAAGGAGTTAAGTATTAAAGCTATTAAAGACTTTATTACCCGCTTTTAAGCGGGAATATAAACGTTTAATACCTTAATGCTAACTATACTTATTAATATTAGTAAGACAGCTTACTTTTACTTTAATACCTTCTTAATAGCTAGATACGCGTTAGTTAGCGGAAAGGCGTAGGTAGTAGCGCTATATAAAAAGGATAATAAGTTAAAAAGCTTAATAATAAAAAGTAAGGGATAACTATAATAGCGGCAGTAAGTAGGATATAATATCTCGCTTATAAGCGGCCTATAAAGCTAGTAAGCAAAACGGGAGACTTAGCGGAGGATTAAAAAATAGCATAAGAAAGGTAAGTAAGATAATAATATAAGATAAAGCTTAAATAAAGCTAATCTTTTATAACGTATCCTATTAAGGAACTTAAGCATTCCTTAGCGTAAAGGCTCCTTACTACTTAATAAAAGCTTAAATATACGCCTTAAAGAAAAGTTAGAAAACTTTATTATAAGTTTTAGCTAAACGCGCTAATCGCCTTAATAAAGATAAAGCCGCATAACTAAATATAAGATAAAGATTTATAATAAAACCGCTTACTAACTATCTTAAGCTACTTAGCTACTATTAGCTAGATAAGCTAAAAAAACTATTAAAAGGATAAAGACAGTATACTACTAATATAGCGTAAAGACGCTACTATAAAGCTATTACTTAGTACCCCCTTTACTTTATTCTTACTTTAAACTAATAAGGATATTAGCTTTTCTTTCTTACTTATAGGAGTTATTATAAAATTTAAATAACTATGCTTAGACTCCTTACTTTACTCTTAAGGAAGCTTTACGGAACCCCGTAATAAAAATACTTAAAGCACGTACTATAAGA
Organism: Ophiocordyceps robertsii; assembly: GCA_027405785.1. NCBI lineage: Eukaryota > Fungi > Ascomycota > Sordariomycetes > Hypocreales > Ophiocordycipitaceae > Ophiocordyceps > Ophiocordyceps robertsii. Next base: position 52,320 of record JAPEBW010000211.1, read on the forward strand.
GCTCGCTTAAGGAGATACGATAAATATTACTAATTAAACCCCGCTAAAGTCTTTAAGATAATACTATAAAAGGTTAAGAGCCTACTTAACTATAGTTTACGATATCTTTAACTATAAGAGATACTATAAAAACTATTAAGCGGATTCCGCCGGTATCTTTAAGGGATTTTTAAGGATTTCCGCGGGATATTTTAAATATAGTTCGACTTATTTTTAACTATAAAAGCACCTTAAAAGATATAAAATAAACCTTACCGCGATTTTTAAGGGATATTTAAGGATATTTAAGGGATTTCCTTAATTATAGTTTATAGTATTTTTAACCGGGCTTATACTTAGTTTATTAAGCGATTTTATAAGGATATCTATAGTTTATTTATATACTATAAATAGTATAGTTAAAGATCTTTAAAATTAGCTTAAAGAACTAAGTATAAAGTAGCTAGCTATACCTTTAAGAATAGATAAGCTTTTTACTATTTTTAAACCCTTATATATGTTTATATGCGGTAATTAGTCCGTTATACTAGCTTAACCGGCGGTAATTAGTTTATAGTACCGGCCTTAACTAGCGGTAATTAGTCCGTAGTACCGGCCTTAACTAGTAGTAATTAGTCCGCGCCTTATCCCCCTATCCTTACGCTGTAAGGCGTAGCAATCGCCGCTATAAAGGGTTTGCTAATAACTTAAAAACAAGCCCTTAATAAGATAACTATAAGACCCGCTAGCTGCTTATAATAAGGCGGGAAATTAATAAATTAAAGCAAAAAGATACTTAAAGCCTTATATATAGACTACTAAGGACTTAGGTCTTTAATAGGAAATAGGTCTATCTTAAGAAGCTAGTTTAAGGTAAAAAACCCTTTATAAAGGCCCGTTAAGTCGTCTAAGGAGACTAAGACTTAAAGGATAGGCCTATAAAGGAGCTTTATATAGCGGTAGTATACTAAGCCTCGTTAAAGCTATTTATAACGATCGTTGCAGTTAAAGACTTAAAGTAAGAATAATTTAACGTTATTTACGCCTATATATATATAAAAGTATAAGAGGAGGCTTTCGTTACGCAGCCTTATAGGCTTAAGGATAGCATAGGCCGGGTCTATAGGCTTAATAAAGCCTTATATAGTTATAAAAGCTCGCTTAAGTAGTAGTACGACTAAGTAAGTATAGACTTAAGAGAACACGGCTTCGAGCGCTTTAAGACGGATAGGTATATCCTCCGCTATAAAGCAAGCGATATACTTACAATCGTCTATATAGATAATTTTATTATAGCGGCACTAACTAAGGAAGCTATTAAGGCCGCGGCCGATATCTTAACTAGGCTATATAAGACTAAGCAGCTTAGCAAGCCTTAAGAATTCCTAGGCATTTAATTTAAACGGGATAAAGCGGTAAGAACGATTTTTATATACTAAACGAGGTTCGCTAAGAAGATCCTTAAAAAATTCGGTTAAGAGGTTACTAAAGCTATAAAGACGCTATAGCTAGCGAGACTTAAGGTTTATTATAACTAAAAGAGTTAAGAACCTATAATAAACACTATAAAGTAGCTTCGCTAGACCGGTAGCCTTAATTACTTCTTAATAAGCACTTAGCCGGATATTATATATATAGCGAATAAGCTCTTTAAAGCTAGTAGTAACTTAACGTATAACTATATAGCGATTATAAAGATGCTATAGCGCTATATTAAGGGCACCTTAAACTATAAGGTCGTAATAAGGGGGAAATACTTAATTAAGGACCTTAAGCTCCGGGTATATATAGATACCTTATTTACTAACGACTAAAGCACTCGTTACTTTATAGCGGGCTACGTTATATTCCTTAGCGACGGGCCTATCTTTTAAAAGAGCAAGATACAAACGATTATAGCGACCTTATTAATAAAGGCGGAGTTTATAAACCTTATACTTATAAGTATAGCGGCGATATAGCAATATTAGCTATTAATAAAGCTAGGCTAGCTATAGCTAAGTAAATCTATAATCTTTACGGATAGCTAAAACGCGAGGCTTATAGTGCTAAATAAGAATAACCTAGCTAAGACTAAGTATATCGATATCCGTTATAAATAGATTATCTACTATACCGATAAGGGCTTCTTTCGATTAGTATAGGTGTAGACTAATAAGATAATCGCTAATAGCCTTATAAAGGGCCTCTTAAGAGAAAAACACGACTAATTCGTTTAGTAGCTAAAAATAAGAAAGGCGGCTAAATAGACTTTTAAAGGGCTCTATATATAGATAGGGCGTTATATAAGCGGAATAGCTAGTTGTAATTAGTAAGGATAAGAAAACACTAAGGTAGGTATAATATATAAGGGAGAGGCTATATCGTAAGGCTTTATATATATATACGCCTTATATATAGCTAAGGGGAGGTGTTATAAATATAAGGAGTATATATACTAAGGCCCTATACTTAATTTACTATAAGAGCCTTAAGCGTAGCCCTAGCCTTTATTTATAGGGGTTAGCTACATATATATAAAGGCACCCCTTCGCATACACATTCCTTCTTAGCTAGCTAGATACTATTATTATCTTTTTAAGCTCCCTTTTCTATAAGTATTAAGGCTATTAAAGACTTTATTACTTACTTTTAAGTAAGAATATAAATATTTAATACCTTAATACTAACTATACTTAATAATATTAGTAAGATAGCTTGCTTTTACTTTAATACTTTTTTAGTAGTTAGATATATATTAGTTAGCGGAAAGGTATAAGTAATAGCGCTGCGTAAAAAGGACGATAAGTTAAAAAGCCTAGTAATAAAAAGCAAGGGATAGCTATAATAGCGGCAATAAGTAAGATATAATATCTAACTTATAAGCGGCTTATAAAGGTAGTAAGTAGTATAGGAAACTTAGTAAAGGATTAAAAACGGCGTAAAGGGTAAGTAGGATAATAATATAAGATAAAGCTTAAAGAAAGCTAGTCTTTTATAATATATCTTAATATAAAAGATAAATATTTCTTAGTATAAGAACTCCTTACTACTTAATAAGTGCTTAAATATACGCTTAAAGAAAAGTTAGGAACCTTATTATAAGTTTTAGCTAGATATATTAATTGCGTTTATAAAATAAAGACATACGACTAAATAAGTAGTAAGAATTTATTATAAAGCCACTTACTTACTATTTTAAGCTACTTAACTACTATCGGCTAAATAGGCCGAAAAAACTATTAAAAAGATAAGGAGAGTACTATTAATACGGTTTAAAGACGCTATTATAAAGCTATTACTTAGTGCTTTTTTTATTTTATTTTTACTTTAAACTAATAAAAATATTAGCTTTTCTTTCTTACTTAAAGGAGTTATTATAAAATTTCAATAGCTATACTTAAACTCCTTACTTTACTTTTAAAGAGCCTTATAAAACCTTATAATAAGAACGCTTAAAGTATGTACTATAAAGACTTATATAAAAAGATACGATAAATATTACTAATTAAACCCCGCTAAGGTTTTTAAGATATAGTTATAAAAGCTTAAAAGCCTATTTAACTATAATTTATAACGTTTTTAACTATAAAAGATAGTATAAAAACTACTAAGCGGATTCCGCTAATATCTTTATAAGATCTTTAAGGATTTCCGCGGGATATCTTAATTATAGTTTAACCCGTTTTTAACTATAAAAGCACCTTAAAAGATATAAGATAGACTTTACCGCGATATTTAAAGGATATTTAAGGATATTTAAGGGATTTCCCTAACTATAGTTTATAGTGTTTTTAACCGGGCTTATACTTAGTTTATTAAGTAATTTTATAAGGATATATATAGTTTATTTTTATACTAATAATAAATAAAAAGATAGTATAGTTAAAGATCCTTAAAATTAGCTTAAAGAACTAAGTATAAAGTAGCTAGCTATGCTTTAAAGAAAAGATAAGCTTTTTACTATTTCTAAACCTTTATATATGTTTATATATAGTAATTAGTCCGTTATACTAGCTTAATTAGCGGTATTTAGCCCGTAGTACCGTCCTTAATTAGTAGTAATTCGTCCGCGCCTTATCCCCTTATCTTTATGCTATAAAGCGTAGTATTTCCCTTTAAAAGTAGGCTAAAAAGCAGCTTTTATAGTGTATTATACTTATCCTTAGCCCTTTAATAAGACTCCTTCTTTTTATCTTACTTAAAGTAGCTTTATCTTTTATTTTTATAAGATATCGACTTCTTTAATAAAATATAAGACTATATAGCGTAGCTACTTAATAAAGCTAATCTATTTCTTAAGTTATAAAAGGTTTTTTAAGAACGCGATATTCTTTAAGGCTTATACGCGTTTATCTATATTCTTTAAGCTAATAGCGTTTACTTTAAATCTTAGGAGTTAAAAAGGTAAGTACGCTAAAAAGGACTTTAGCTTAGATAAAGTAATATTATATTTATAAAAAGCGCGGAATACGGCCTTTTAATATTAACAGTATTCTTTAACTATGTTTAAGTAAATAATAATATTATTAATATAAGCTACTATATATTCTTAGTATTTACAGAGGATATTATTTATAATTCGTATATATATACTAAGGAGTTCTTAAAGCTAATAAGCGTTATAAATAACCTTTTTAGCCTGCGATAGCTTATAACTATAAATCTTTCTTAAAAGTCTTAATAAACTAAGAATTAGTAAAAAAATAATTATATATTTACTATACTAATAAACTTCTTTCTTTAAAGACGTTAAATTTTATCGCTTTAAAGCGGTATTAAGTAAGCGTTTAAAGTAATAATAGCGTTAATCCTAAATAAACCTATTACTACTTATCTTTTTTTCTTTTTATTTATAATTTTCTTTATTATAAATACTAGTGCTATAAATAAAGTCCGCTTTTAAACTTACTTTTATTATCCTTACTTAGTTAGCTAGCTTAATATCGTATTTACTGCTTTTTTATCCTTATTACTTAATAAGTGCAATCTTAATATAACTTATTAGTATTACTTTCTTTTTATTAAAGAAATATATTTATATTTAAAATCGTTTATATATATTAATCTTTTATCTTTTTAAAAGTAAGGAAATAATTAAAGAATATTTTAAACCTTTAATACGTATTTTTAGTCTTTAATATAAATCTAGATACTTATATTAATAATAAGTTTAAGTAAGTCCTTAGTTCGGCTAATACTAAGATTATAGCTTATTATAAGATCCTTTTATAAAAAGTCCTTAAAGGGGCTTATTTTATTTAAGTTTTTTATAAGGACTTCCGCTTAAGGAATAGTAGTATTAACCTTCTTATATAGCTAAAACCTCTTATAAAAGTCTATAATTATTCTTACCTTTTAACCTTAATAAAGTATTAGTAGTTCCTTAAAGCGGTTTATTATTATAAAGCTTTTATAATTCTATATTATTGTTCGGGCGAGCTTAAGGTTATTAAAGAAGAATATTATATCCCGCCTTAATAATAATACTTAGACTTATATAAGTAAGGCATAGTTAAAACTAGCTAAAATTATTATAGTAATTAAGTTAATTACTTATTTATATATTGCTAGTATTAGCTTAACTATCTTAACTTTAGCTTTTATCTTTTTATAAGTCCCGATTTATAAGATTAACGTAAAGGTAATAAAGTCCCCTTAATAAAAAACTATAAAATCTTAGCTTTATAATATATTAGCTACTAAGTATTTTACTTTTTAAGCGCTAATCCTTACTTTCGCGACTATAAGGCTACCGTTTAGCCTTTTTAGTATATATATAGTAAATTCTACTTATTTAATAGTAGCCGTTTTCTTACTCCTTAAATAAGAATTTATTAAAGGGAGTTTATAGTTATATCTTAAAAGGTCTTTACTAAGTTAGGTTAAATAAAGCTTTAGTTTACTTAAATATTAATATAAGCTTTAATACTTATCTTAAGCCTTGCTTTTTTATAAACTAATAAGCGTATATAAGTAAATTATAATAGCTTATTAAGGCTTAATAGCTAAATATTAAAGAAAGCCTTAAATATTTAAACGCTTTATAGCTTTTAGATAACTACTTATTATATTAAGCTATAATTTTAAATAACAACGTCTTAACTAAGGTTAAGGGGGTATTTATTTTTAATATATCGGTAAATTTTATTTTTTAAGGGGAATACTTTATAGTAAAATCCGTATACTTTATCGGCCTCTTAAACTAAGTTTACTATAATATAGATTGCGCTTTTCTTTAAGCTTTTATTAGTATTTATTTAAGCTTTTTTTACATTATACTCTTTATCCTTTAAATAATTATTAATCTTTATTATAATTTCTTCTTAAATTATAAAGTATACTTACTTTAGCTTTAGTATTAGTAAGTATATAGTTTTAAAAGTCTTTTTTCTTTAAACCTAAAGACTTTAGCTTATATTCTTAGCTATTTAAATAGGTTTCTTCTTAAACTTAATAAACGTTATAAGCTTTATTATATATCCGCCTTTGCTAAGCGGTTTAAAAATATAACTTTTAGTTTTAGTAAGACTTTAATAAATAATTAAGGCGTCTTAAACTATTTTTTAAGTATATATAAGGTACGGTTTATTAAGCCTTACCTTTTTATAAGTTAGACTTATTTCTTTTATGCTAATAAGTCCTTTTAAGATCCTTAAGTATATTTAACTTATAGCTAAGGAAGAATCTTCTTATATTTCTTAATCTATTTATTAATATCTTTATTTCTTACTAAATAGTATAAGAACTTTTATAAATAAACGTTTAGCTTTTAGCAAATTACTATAATTAAGTAGTTTAGCTAATAAAGAGTAGGCTTAGCTTTATATTATTAGCGCGATATTTAAGACTTAAAGCTAGACCTTATTATTATATTTTTAATAATTAAGTGCTCTTTATTAAGTACTTATATTACTATATTAAAGCGGACTTTAAACTAGTTTTATAAGGCAAAGATCTATTAGCTTAGGTTTATACTAAGCTTACTAAGTTCTTTTTATTATAATTCTATAAAGTCTTTAAAATACTATTCCGCCGCGCTTTTTTAAAAGAAAAAGGGCAATTAAATAGCTAGCTTATCGATATAAGCCTTGCCTTTATAAGCATTTTAAGGGATAAAGTTAATAAAACGGTTTACTTCTTAAAATATATTAGCCTTATCGTCTTCTTAAACTTTATTAAAAGATACTTTTAGCGGTCTTAATAACCTAAATCTTCTTATATCCTTAGCTTATAGTTTAGGGTTTTCTTAAGGCTTAATAAGTATATCTTCTTTTTTTAATACTTAAAGGAGACTAAGGAATTATTTATTTAATATTATTACTATTCTTATTAAGGGGCTTAAAGTTATACTTAGTCTTAGTATTTATATGCTAAATATAAATAGGTTTAGCCTGCTAAAGGTATCGCTTACTGCGTTTTTATTACTTATTATTAAGGACTTAATCTTAATACTCTTACTAAGTACTTAACCTTTTATCTTATATATATTTTAAAATCTACTATAATATAATACCTTAAGTATAAAAAGCTCGTTTTTATAAATTAAAAGTCTAAAAAACGCTTAAGTTAGCGCGGCTATAACGGATAATATTAAATAATAATACTAAACTAAGAAACCTTTAAGTTATTCGCTATAGTATAACTATTACTCTTTTTATAGTATAGCTTATAATACTATCCCTCTTTTAAGCTATTATATACTAAAGTATATAATATCGCCGCCCGCCCCTTACTCTATACTTAATATTTATTAGTATAGTTATCCTTATTATACTTATAATTATACGCTAATATATCCCCTTAAATAAAGTTATTACTACGCCTTATAGTATAAGGATAAAGGGATAAGGCGCGGACTAATTACCGCTAGTTAAGGCCGGTACTACGGACTAATTACTACTAGTTAAGGCTAGTACTACGGATTAATTACCGCTAGTTAAGCCGGTATAATAAACTAATTACCGCATATAAATATATATAGGGGTTTAAAAATAGTAAAAAGCTTATCTATTCCTAAAAGCATAGCTAGCTACTTTATACTTAGTTCTTTAAGCTAATTTTAAGGATCTTTAACTATATTATCTATAGTATATAGATAAACCGTAAATATCCTTATAAAATCGCTTAATAAACTAAGTATAAGCTTAGTTAAAAACACTATAGACTATAGTTAAGGAAATCCCTTAAATATCCTTAAATATCCCTTAAAAATCGTAGTAAGGTTTATCTTATATCTTCCGGGGTGCTTTTATAGTTAAAAATAAGTCAAACTATAATTAAGATATCCTGCGGAAATCCTTAGAAATCCCTTAAAGATACTAGCGGAATCCGCTTAATAGTTTTTATAATATCTTTTATAGTTAAAGATATTATAAACTATAATTAAGTAAGCTCTTAACCCTTTATAGTATTATCTTAAAGACCTTAATAAGGTCTAACTAGTAATATTTATTATATTTCCTTAAGTAAGCTTTCGTAGTACGTGCTTTAAGCGTTTTTATCGCGGGGTTTTATAGGGCTTCCTTAAAAGTAAAGTAAGGAGTTTAAGCGTAGCTATTTAGATTTCGTAATAACTCCTTTAAGTAAAAAAGAAAAGCTAATATCTTTATCGGTTTAAAGTAATAATAAAGTAAAGGGGGTGTTAAGTAATAGCTTTATAATAGCGTCTTTACGCTATATTAATAATACGCCGTCCTTATCCTTTTAATAGTTTTTTCGGCCTATCCGGCCGATAGTAGCTAAGTAGCTTAAGATAGTTAGTAGGCGGCTTTATTATAAATCTTTATCTTATATTTAGTTATATAGCTTTATCCTTATTAAGGCGATTAGCGTATTTAGCTAAAACCTATAGTAAAGTTTTCCGACTCTCTTTTAAGGTATATATTCGGGCCTTTATTAAGCAGTAAAGAGTCTCCGCGCTAAGGAATACTTAAGTTCCTTAGCTAAATATATTATAAGAGACTAGCTTTATTTAAGCCTTATTTTATATTATTATCTTACTTACCCTTTTTACGCCGTTTTTTAATCCTCCGCTAAGTCCCCCGTTCTACCTACTAGTCTTATAAGCCGCTTATAGGCGAGATATTATATCCTACTTACTACCGCTATTATAATTATCCTTTACTTTCCGTTACTAAGCTTTCCGACTTATTATCCTTTTTACATAGCGCTACTACTTATACCTTTCCGCTAACTAACGCGCGTTTAGCTATTAAGAAGGTATTAAAGTAAAGGTAAGCCGTCTTATTAATATTAATAAGTATAGTTAGCACTAAGGTATTAAACGTCTATATTCCCGCTTAAAAGCGGGTAATAAGGTCCTTAATAGCCTTAGTACTTAACTCCTCGTTCTTAAGGTTTTAAACGTGCTTAATAGTCTTAAAAAACCTTTATATAGAAAGGGCCTTAAAAGCGAGAATATAAAGCGCGTAGTTAGTATAGCTAATAAGGTAGATATCGAAGCCTAAAAACTTTATTACTTAGGTTAAAGTTAGGTTATATTTAGACTCTTTATAAGCCTATAAGTAAAACTTAGCGTAGTTTATAGCTCGGTAGAAACTCTTAATTATTATAATCTTATTGCTAAAGTATAGGCGTATAAAGCTACGTCCGTTAAGGATTATATTAGTTACTACTAGCAGCTTTTATAAGATTAGGCGGTAAAATATATTATAAGGCTAGTAATTGCTATCTCCTTTAATTAAAGAGGGATAGCGGATAAACTATAATAAGGCGCTTATACGCCTTTATATAACCGGGCTAAGCATAGCGGTAAGCGGGAAAAGCGTTTACTAAGTAAGACTAAATAGGTCTTTAAGGCCTATAGTAGCTATAAGCTAAGAAGGGGATTTTATAGTATAGGCTAGACCGTGTGCGAAGCGAGATAAGGTTTTAGCTATAGTAGCTTAAGACGCCGCTATAAATCCGGCTACGAATAAGTTAAGCTAAGCCTTAAATATATAGTTAAGGATAGTATAAACGTCGTTTTAGTCGTTTAGCTAAAGCGGGTTTCCGCTAGCTATAGCGGCTACTATAAATCTTAAGACTATAACGAGGTTAGCTAACCTTAAAGCGTTAAGTATCGGCTAGTTATTCCGCTAATAAAGATTTCCGGCTATACCTTAAAAAATATATAAGCGGCGGGGGCTTCCGGATAGTAAGAGTTAAGCGGGAGGTATAGCTAAGTTGCCGCGAAACCGGCCGTCTAGACCTCGCTATAGTATAAGGCTAAGAAGCGAGTTATCTAAGTTAAGTATTTAAAGAGAGTAGTATAAGCCGTCCTTTATAGTGCTATAATCTAAGTCGAACTTATTAGCTTAAGCGCGGCTATAAAAAGCGGCGTAAGTTTATATAGAAGCTTAAACCTAAAGGTTTTAACTCTCGCTAAGGGACTTAAGGCTATAGAGGATAGCCGCCTTATTTTTATAAAGCTTAAGAGCTCGTTTATATCCTTTATATTAAAGGTATAAGGGCTTATAGGAGAGCGGGCTAAAGAAGTAATTACGGAATAGCTAGTCTTAGCTATAGGAGACGTTAAACGATAAAAGGACTTAAAACGAGAGTATAAGGATTATAGGCTTAAAGTAAAGAAAGTTATATATATAAGAGTAGGCGAGGTGCGGCGGGCTATAGCTAGCGGTAAAGGGAAATATAGTTATAAAAGAAAGAAAGGAAAAGAGAAAAGGTAAGCGGCGGAGAGAATTTAAATAAGTATATTATAAAGCTAAAAAGGCCTTATTACTTAAAGTAAACGGCGGTATATTATTATTAAAATAACTAATTACCTTAAGTATAGTAAGTTATAGTTTCTTATAACTTATAGTAGCTTTTAAGTCTTATGCTTAAGCCTAGCCGCTTAGTTCTCTTAGTTAGAAAGTTTCGTATTAAGTTATAAGGGCCGCGCGTTATACTCTTATTTAAACTACTTAAGTAGCTAACTTCTTTTATGTTTTTTTAAAGGCTTTTACGATCTTTAGTAAGAAGACCGCTTTTTCGTTTACCTATAAGTTATAGCTGCTTAGCTAGCCTTTTTAAGCTATAAGGAACTTCTTCCTTAGCTTTCCGCCGCTTTTCTTTATTATATAGCTTTATAAGATTCGTTTTACTTCTTACTTATCTGGGTAAGGTATCCTTTTATCTTAAACTAGTCTTAAGTATATAGCTAGCTTATCTATTAAGCGTAGTTATACTACCGAAATAACCGGATAAATATTAAAGGACCTTTTTATATTTAGCTAGTATATAAACTATTTTACTTTAGCAGTAACCTTAAACGGCCTAGTGCGTCTTTCTTAAAGCTTTATTAGTTTACCGTCCGCGATATAGTAGCCTTTACTAAGCTATAGCTAAACTTAATCGCCGGGCTTAAATTCTAACGGGCGGTATTTTTTATTATATCTATCCTTTATAGCAGCTTAAGCGTAAGCAATAGCTAACTTAGCTTTTTCTTATAAAACCTCTTAGTTTTATAAGTATAAGTAGTTACTAAGGAACTAAAAGCTATCGTTTATTTTTATCCTTATAATAAGCTTATTAAAGGCCGCGTAAATTACTAAGGAGAAGGAATTATTAAGGCTAAACTAAAAGGCGACTAGTATATTAGTTTAGCGTAAGTCTAGGAAATTAGCGGTAAAGAATTATAGCGCGATTTTTATAGTTTAGTTTCGCCTTTCCGATAAGCTATTAGTTTAAAGGTGCTAAGCGGTAGATATTAAAAGCTTCGATCTAAAGGCTTGCTATAAGGTCCGTTAAAATACTAAGGTAAACTTTACGTCTTAGTTAAAGATTATCCCCTTCGGAATTCCTTAGTTAGCGCGGAGTAGTTTAGTATATAATGCTTATACTTAGTCTTCCGCTATAAACTAATTATTACTTAGGATAAGGAGATATATTTTTAAGAATTTATTAGTTATAGTTAGTAAGGTATTAAAGAAGTTCCTTATAAGATCTTTTTATAAGGATTATTCGGCTTAAACTATTAAAAGCTTAGTAATAAAGTCTATCGCTATTATATAATATAAAACTAGCGGGCTTTAAATCGGGATAAGCTACCTTAGCGTCTTACTTTAATCGGTTTAGTTATAGTAGTAAGTATCGTAGCTATCTATAACTTTATCTATATATCTACTAAGCTAAGGGATTAAAAAGCTTTTAGATAGGTCTTACTATATATAAGTATAGCTAGTATAAAGGTATTTAGTATAAGCGTCTTTTACGATCTCCTTAGCGTAGGTTTTAAGGATATATAGTCTTTAGTGTCCGTCGTTCTTTATAAAGTATAGCAACCCTTATAACCGGAGGAATAGGAGTCCGGGGACCTTATCCTTATCGCTAAGCTACGCTATGATTTTTACTTACTATATATCTTCCGTATATCCGTCGATTATTTTTTAGCGGAGCGGTAATTCGATCGATACTTCCGCGTAAAGGAATACGCGGTCCGTTATCTTATCTTCTTAAATATATTTTAATTCCCCTTCTTAGTTCGGGGATACCGGCTTATTATCTTAGTACGGTAAATATAAGAGCGCGTTTAGCACGACGTTTTTAACGCTTAAGATATAGCATACCTTAAGTAGGAATTAGCTTAAGTATTAAGATATAAGGACTAGTTTATCGTTAGATTTTATACTAATAAAGAATAGGGATTTCTAGTATAGAATTCTATAAGTACTTATATAGTCGGTAAAGATAACTACTTATAGCGTTTTTACGGATAGTACTATAGTACGTAGCTTATATACTACTTATACTAAACTAGCTACTTTAAGTTCTATAAGCTAGTATTAAGGTTCTCCGCTTTAAAGGGCGCGGCTTAAGTAAACGATAAGCTAGACCTTAGTCCGGGCTAGTAGCGTCTTTTTATCCTATTCCGTGCTTTTTATTAAGTAAAAAGCTATAGCCGCTACTCTATATTCTCGGGATATATTAATTTAGATAAATAGTTATTAAGCGGGGTTAAAGTAGTAAATCGTTTAAGGCTTAGTAAGTTTCTTAGTTAAAATCGCAAAGGCCTTTTTTTCTTTTAAAGTAAGCTAAAAAGCGGCTTTCGCGGCGTATTAAGCCCGTCTTTAGCCCTTTAAGGGGACTCCTTCTTCCCGTCTTACTTAAAGCAGCTCCGTCTTTTGTTTTTATAAGACGTTGACTTTTTTAGCGAAATATAAGACTATATAGCGTAGCTACCCGGTAAAGCCGATCTATTTCTTAAGCTATTAAAGGTTCTTTAAGAACGTAATATCCCTTAAGGCTTATACGCATTTATCTATATTTATTAAGCCGATAGTATTTACCTTTAATCTAAGGAGCTATACGGATAGGTACGCTAAGAAGGACTTTAGTTTAAATAAGGTAATATTATAGTCGTAAAAGGCGCGGAATACGGCCTCTAAATATTAAAGGTATTTTTTAGCTATATTAAAGCAGATAATAATATCGTTTATATAGGCCGCTATATATTTTTAGTATCTATAAAAGATATTATTAATAAACCTTTAGATATATACTAAGGAGTTCTTAAAGCCTATAAGTATTACTAATAATCTTTTTAGCCCGTAATAGCTTATAACTATAAACCTTTCTTAGTAGTCTTAGTAAACTAAAAACTAATAAAAAAACGATTATGCGTTTACTATACTAATAAACTTCTTTCCTTAAAGGCGTTTAATTATATCGCTTTAAAGGGGCATTAAGTATACGTTTAAAGTAATAACGGCATTAATCCCTTATAAGTCTATAACTACTTATCCTTTCTCCTTTTTATTTACTATCTTTTATACTACGAATACTAACGCCGCGAACGGGGTTAGCCCGTAAACTCGTTTTAATCGGCCTTACGCGGTTAGCTAGCTAAATATTATATTTACTACTTTCTTATTTTTATCGCTTAATAAGTATAATCTTAATACGACTTATTAGTATTGCTATCCTTTTACTAAAAGAATACGTATATATTCGGATTCGTCTATATATACTACTCCTTTATCTTTTTAAAAGCGGGGAAACGATTAAAGGATATATTAAACTTTTAATGCGTATTCTAAGTCTTTAGCGTAAATCCGGACGCCCTTATTAGTAGTAAGTTTAAGTAAGTCCTTAGTTTAGCTAATTTTAAGTTTATAGTTTATAGTAAGATCTTTTTATAAGAAGTCTTTAGCGGGGTCTATTTTATTTAGATTTTCTATAAAGGCTTTTGCTAAGGGAGTAGTAGTATCGACCTCCTTATATAGTTAAAACTGCTCGTTAAGGTTTATAATTATCCTTACTTTTTAGCCTTAGCGGAGTACTAGTAGTTCCTTAAAATAGTTTATCACTATAAAGCTTATATAATCCTATATTATTATCTAGGCGAGCTTAAGGTTATCGGGGAAAAATATTATATTACGCCTTAATAGCGGCGCCTAGACTTATATAAGTAAGGCGTAGTTAAAACTAGCTAAAATCGTTATAGTAATTAAGTAGATTACTTATCTATATATTACTAGTCTTAGCTAAATTATCTTAACTTTAGCTTTAATTCCTTTATAGGCCCCGATTTATAAGACTAATATAAAGTTAATAAGTTCCTCTTAGTAAAGAACTAAAAAGTCTTAGCTAAGCAATATATTAGCCGCTAAGCGTTTTACTATTTAAGCGCCGATCCTTACCTTTATAACCGCGAGGCTACTATCTAGCCTTCTTAGTATATAAGCGGTAAATTCCGCCTATTTAATAGTAGCTATTTTTCTTACTCCTTAAATAGGAATTTATTAAAAGGAGTTTATAGTTATATCTTAAAAGGTCTTTACTAAGTCGGCTTAAATAAGGCTTTAGTCTACCCCGATATCTATATAGGCTTTAATACTTATCTTAAGCCTTTCTTTTTTATAAACTAGTAAGCGTATATAAGTAAATTATAACGGCTTATCGGGGTTTAATAGCTAGACGTTAAGGGAAGCCTTAACTATTTAAACGCTTTATAGCTTTTAAATAACTACTTATTATACTAAGCTGCGTTTTTATATAGTAACGTTTTAGTTAAGGTTTAAGGGGTGTTTATCTTTAACGTATTAGTAAAGCTTATTCTTTAAGGGGAATACTTCGCTATAAAATCCGCATGCTTTATAAGCCTCTTATACTAAGTTTACTATAATATAGATTACGGTTTCCTTTAAGCCTTTATTAATATTTAACTAAGCTCCTTTTATATTATACTCTTTATCCCTTAGATAATTATCGGTCTTTATTATAGTTCTTTTTTTAGTCGTAGGGTATGCTTATATTAGCTTTAGCGTTAATAAGTATATAGTCTTAAAGGTCCTTTCTTTCTTAAGGTAAAGCACCTCGACTTATATTCTTAGCTATTTAAGCGGGTTTCTTCCTTAACTTAGCGAGCGCTATAAGGCTTAAGGTATATCCGCTTTTACTAAGCGGTTTAAAAACGTAACCCTTAATCTTAGCGAGCTTTCGATAGATAGCTAAGGCGTTCTAAACTATCCTTTAAGTATATATAAAGTACGGCTAATTAGCCCTCGCCTTTTTATAAGTTAAACCTATTTCTTTTATACTAATAAGTACTTTTAAGATCCTTAAGTATATTTAACTTATAGCTAAGGAAGAATTTCCTTATATTTATTAATCTATTTATTAATATCCTTATTCTTTACTAAATATTATAAGGATTCTTATAAGTAAACGTCTAGCTTTTAGTAGATTACTATAGTTAAGTAGTCTAGCTAGTAAAGCGCGGCCTTAGCTTTATATTATAAGCGCGATATTAAAGACTTAAAGTCGGATCTTATTACTATATCTTTAATAATAAAGTGCTTTTTATTAAGTGCTTATATTATTATATTTAAGCGGATTTTAAACCGTTTTTATAAGGCGGATATTTATCGGCTTAGTTTAACGCCGGGCTTACTAAGTTCTTCTTATTATAGTTTTAAAAGGTCCCCGGAATACTATTCCGCCGCACTTCCTTAAAAGAAGGAGGGTAATTAAATAGCTAATTTGTCTATATAGGCCTTACCTTTACTAGCGTTTTAGCGGATAAAGTCGATAAAACGGTTTACTCCTTAAAACGTACTAACCTTATTATCTTCTTAAACTTTATTAAAAGATACTTTAAAAGGTCTTAATAAGTTAAATCTCCTTACGTCCTTAGCTTATAGTTAAGGTTTTTCTTAAAGCTTAATAAGCATATCTTCTTTTCTTAATGCTTAAAGGAGACTAAGAAGTTATTCGTTTAATATTATTACTATTCTTATTAAAAGGCTTAAAGCTATACTTAGTCTTAGTATCTACGCGCTTAATATAGATAAGTTTAGCCCGCTAAGGGTATCGCTTATCGCGTCCTTATCGCTTATTATTAAGGTCTTTATCTTAATACTTTTACTAAGCGCTTAACCTTTTATTTTATACGCGTCCCGGAATTTAGTGCGCTATAAGGCCCCCGGTATAAAAGGCTCGTTTTTATTAATCGAGAGTCCCGAAAATGCTTAAATTAGCGCGGCTATAGTAAATAAGGCTAAACGGTAATACTAAACTAAGAAACTACTAGGTATCCTTTAAAGCAGATTTCCGGTTAAGGCCTTTAAGCTAAACTCTATTAATAGTATGCGGTAAAAATATCCGCTAAGCTTATCGTCTTAAGGAAAGAGTAACTTTATTATAGGCTTAATCCGGAAGGTATTTAGCGGGTAAGGAGCTAGATAGTTTTAAGGTTAGCTTATCTTAACTTCTTTTATTTAAAGGATAATTAATCCGTTTAAGTAATACTAAATTTAGTTTACTTAATTATATAGATTTTATCGTTTTATAGTTTATCCTTTATTAGTATTTTAAAAGCGGATTGCTTTTTAAAAGGTAATAGTTTTAGCTTAGCTAAGCGGGACTTATTCTATATCTTATTTAGCTTTATAAGCTATCGCGGTATAGTACCTTAAAAGGGGTAAAAGAGATTATTAAACTAGTATACTTAGTAAGCCGCGGCTTTTTCCGCTTTTACGGCCTACTTATCTTAAAGTTTTATTATAAGCGCGTTAAGGAAGAGGTGCTTATTATTAAGGTTAGACTTAAAGGCTAATAAGAGCTTCTTACTAAAGAAAATATTATTTAGTATCTAACTTCCTATAAAATAAGTACTTAATCGTGCGATATAATCGCTTTTAGCTTAGCGGATATTTAAGGGATTTCCGTTTAGATAAGTATAAATTGCTATTATTTATTATGCCTTATAGTATAAGGATAAGGGGATAAGGCGCGGACTAATTACCGCTAGTTAAGGCTAGTACTATAAACTAATTACCGCCGGTTAAGGCCGGTATTATAAACTAATTACTGCTAATTAAGCTAATATAATAAATTAATTACCGCACGTAAATATATATAAAGGTTTAGAAATAATAAAAAGCTTATCTATTCTTAAAGGCATAGCTAGCTACTTTATACTTAGTTCTTTAAGCTAATTTTAAGGATCTTTAACTATACTATCTATAGTATATAGATAAACCGTAGATATCCTTATAAAATCGCTTAATAAACTAAGTATAAGCTTAGTTAGAAATATTATAAACTATAGTTAAGGAAATCCTTTAAATATCCTTAAATATCCCTTAAAAATCGCGATAAGGTTTATTTTATATCTTTTAAGGTGCTTTTATAGTTAAAAACGGGTTAAACTATAATTAGAATATCCCGCGGAAATCCTTAAAAATCCCTTAAAGATACTAGCGGAATCCGCTTAATAGTTTTTATAGTATCTCTTATAGTTAAAAATATCGTAAACTATAGTTAAGTAGGCTCTTAACCCTCCGTAGTATTATCTTAAAGACCTTAGCGGGGGCTAACCGGTAATATTCGTTATATCTCCTTAAGCGAGCCTTCGTAGTACGTGCTCCGGGCGTTCTTATTATAGAGTTCCGTAAGGCTTCCTTAAAAGTAAAGTAAGAAGTTTAGGCGTGGCCGTTTAAATTCCGTAATAGTTATGTTATAGTATTAAATATATTATACGCTTACTTATCTACGCTGCTATATTATCCTTAATAGCGCTAAGGTAGTATAATATATTGTTACGGAGTAAGTAGAGGCTAGTATATAGGTGCCGTCCGTAGTATTATAATAACAAGCTATAAAGAGCCTGCCTATATACGGCGGGTCTATATCTATATATACGGACCCGGCCCTCCTTACGTAACAAGGCTTAGGCTATAGCCTAAGTCCCTATAACCCTATAAGTTAAAGACTTTAATATAATGCCCCCGCTCTCCGTGCCGCGCTATATAGTTCGGAGCTATTATAAGGGGCCACTAAGCATTATAAAGTGCTGCTTAGTCCGCGGCCTAGCCGGCGCTAAACTCGCGCTATAGTAAGTAGGGCCGCATAATAGCGGGTTTAATAGCCCCACCCGCCGCCGCCGCCCGCCCTTACTAAGGCGGCTACCTATTAAGAGGCCCGTCCGCCTATTAAGCGGGCACCTTATCCGCCCTTAATAGCCCGGCGGCGTATTAAGTAGCCTACCCGCTATCGCGGTGTTCCGCGCCTTAAGCCGAGGACTAAGGGGTATAAATACCCCGTCCCTCCGCCTTTAACCCTCCCTTCCTTCCTCTTCCTCTTAAGCTAGCAACAATAGCAGCAGTATTAGCAGCAGCAGCAGTAGCAGTAGCAATAGCGGTAGCAATAGCAATAGTAACAATAATACTATAAGTGTCGCCCTCCGGTGTGCGGAGTGAATGCCCCTAAGCTAACCCTTATAGAAACAATATATCGTCTACGTCGTTAGTGCCTACGTCGGAGCTCCTTAACGACCTCGAGCTTAAGCGCCGCACCCGTGCCGCTACCGCCGCCCGTATCGCCGCCGCCTCTCTAGCTACGCTTACGCCGACGACACCCCTATAGGTAACTACGCCGTCGCCGGCCCCCGCGACTCTACCCTATAGCAGCCCCCCTACTACCCCCAGGACCGCTAGGTTAAGCGCCGTAAGTCCGCTCCCCTAGGTGCGCTATCCTCGTGCTAACCTTATAACCTAGCATAAGCGGTAAGTATTGCCCGGCGCCGCCCGTAACGAGCCTTATATACGCTGCTTATCGGGCGGCTACGCTTGCCGTAAGTAGGCGGGTCGCCTTAGCGGTAGCTATTTCGCCTACGCCCGCGCCGGCCGCGCCTATAAAGCGGCTCCGGCCGTCCTTACTGCCGCTAAGACGGCTTAGAAGGCCGACCCCGGCAATAAGGCGGCTAAGGCGTAATTAAAAGCCGCTAGCGCCGCCTACCGTTACCTACGCTCGCTTAAGCGGATAGGCTATATGCTTAAGTAAGTCCCCCCCCCTCTTTTCCTCCCCCCCTACTACGCTTGCCGTAGCGACTAGCGCTAACTACTCCTAGCTAAGAATACCGCGTTCGTAGCGCTATCGGCGGTGCCCTTATCCGTCCCCGCCGCCCTTATCCCGGCCGTCCGCACTACCCGTAGTAGCGCCGCCGCCGCCGCCTTTAACCTATTCGCCGCTACCGCCGCTTAGATATCTAGGCTAGAGGGCCGTCTCCGCGCCTTAAAGGCCGCCGCCGCCGCCCTTAAGGAGGAGAAGGATAAAGACGATAACGAGGAAGAGATTAAAGACGAGGACGAGTAGCGTAGGCTTTAAGCGCCCGGGCTAGGCGGCCTTAAATAGAACTCCTCTTTTTCTCCCGCTCCGTAAGACGCTATAAGTAATAAAAAGGCTAGCGTTGCCCCCCGTTTCCGCTTAAGGGGAAGCTACTAGTCGCTAGGCCCGTCGTTCTTATTTACCGGGCTATAAAGGGCTTCGAACTTATCTAAAGCGTTAGCGCCCGCGAGCTCCCGTGCGGGCTCTTAAGTTAAGTCTAGGTAGCCACGCTACTTAACGAGCACCTCCCGCCGCTTACCCCTACCTACCTTTTTTTAATAGGCTGCCCTTACCTCCTTAATTGCGAATTCCTCTTTCCCCTTTACTAAGATTGCGGGGGGCTAAGGGTCCGTAACCGCTTAACCGGGTAAGGGGTCTTAAGCCGCCTAGCGTAATAGGTCTACGTTAATCTTATTATATATCCCTAAAGGTAACCCCTTAAGCTCTACGACTTACGGGCTAATAACTCTCTATACCGTAAACTTTATATATAGCTAGTTAAGCTTCTTTTTTAGGCGGCCGGATTAGTAGTTACGGAGGTCTAACTAGACCTTATCTCTTAGTGCGAAACTCTTTGCCGGAGACCTAGACTTATTAGCGTGCCGCTCTTAGTCTTACGCGGCCGCCGCTATTGCCGATTAGTAATAGTCCGTAGTCTCCTTAAGTTTTTAAACGAAGCGAGTGGCCCGAGCCTTTAGCGAGGCGGCTAGGTGCTCTTCCGCTACTATATTCGCTGCTTAAGGTATTAAGGAGGGGGGTTCGAAGCCGTATAGCGCGAAGAAAGGGGATATCCCGATAGACGCTTAAGGCCTGCTATTTAGGGCAAGCTACGCGGCTAGGAGCTAACGGTCTTAGTCCGCTTAGTTCTATGCTACTACGGCCTATAAGTAAGCCTATACCTCTTAATTAACGCGTTCCGGGCCCCCGTTAGTCTATAGGTAATACGCGGAGCTAAGCAGCTAAGTAACTTAAAGCAGCTTATAAAGGTGCTGCTAAAAGCGCCCCGTTTAGTTAAAGCCCCTATCGCTTATAATTAAGGCCGGCTAGCTATATATCCGCGCCTAGCACTAAAGGAAACGTTCCGCATATACCTCCGCTTCTATAAAGGGCATTAGTTTAAGCACTACTTCCTTATTAAGGCGGTCCTTAATAACTTATATATAGCGATTCCCCCTTAATATAAGCGGAAGATCTATTATAAAATCTATTTAGATATATATTTAGAACCGGTCTAGGATCGGCAGCTACTTTAAGAGCCCCTTATAGAGCGCCCGCTAAATCTTTATACGGCCGTAGATATTATAGTTATAGAGGAAGCGGCGTATATAGTGCTATATAAGGGGCTAATAAAAGTCCCTCGCGAGCCCTACCGCCGTGCCCTGCCGGCCGGGGTA
>JAPEBW010000212.1:0-73167 GCA_027405785.1 Ophiocordyceps robertsii
CGCCCTCTCCCTCTTCATTCCGGTGGCGCCGGATAGAGTACATACAGGTACTCACTCTGTGCCCTGTGCCCTGTGCTCTGTACCATGTACTCTGTACATACTCTGTAGAACGTCTCCAAGCCAAGCCACGAACTTGGTGCCTGCCGTGGCCAGAATGTGGCATCGAGGTGCGCATACCCATCTTTGACCAAACCACCCGACAGCCGACTAGCAGCCTGGAGTGGCGGGGCTGTCGCCTTAGTAATCCACTTGTAGCACGCACTTCGGCGGCTCGTGCAGTTAGGTATCTGTACTTCCAAGGCAAGGTACCGCTGATGGGCACCGAGTACTGCAAGTGCCGACCTCGCGTCTCTTCGCGGAACCCCGAGGCTTCAAGTCGCACCGTCGTTGTCCAACAGGCCAGTGCATCTCACCCAACCAGACGGTGCAATTCTCCGTTACCCACCAGCTTGGCAGCTCGGCCTTGGTGGGTTGCGCCTTGTTGTAAGTGAAAGGTGAAGTCATAATCTGCTGCGCTAAAGACAGCCACGCTGCGTAGTACATAGAAGCTATGGGGGAAACGAGCATGCCTGCCTCGTTTCAATGATGCCGTCCTCAAGAAATGATGAGCACTCGCGCCAACGCCAGCGTCTCCGGTGCCCGAGAGCGCGATACCCTGCCAAAACTCCCGAGCAAACACTCGCCATCGTCACCGGGGGACAGAGAAAAGGAACTGCGTGTCCACTCCACTCCATCCGTCTGTAGCAGCCAGGGCCTCCCTCTCATCCATGCCAGAGTCCAGCCCGTCATGTCCTCGACCCCCGTTGACGCCTCGGCCACGGCATCATGGTCCTCAGACTCCTCCTCGCCCTCGGCGGCAGCGGCAACGGCGCCTCGCCCCTCAACAGGGCCGTCCTCTCGGCCCGCTCCCGCCGCCGCCGCGCTCGCTCGGCGCGCCCAAAGCACGGCATCCAGCAGCAGCACAGCCCACCTACAATGAGCCCCAGGGCCACGCCGATGAGGAAGCCGCGCACAATCTTCTCGCCTGCCGATCCGCCGCTGATGAGCTCGATGACGCGGTCGCGCAGGTTGACGTCGCCCGGCAGCGTAACGATGGGCGGCGGCGGCGTCGGCTCGAGGTGGGGTATTACCGTAGATGAGGAAGACGACGTCGCCGTTGTCGCAGCAGTCGTCGGCGGCATCGGCGACGGGCCTCCTGGGAAGAATGGGGAGCCGCCGCTCATGATGATGCAACACCGTCGGCGGCGCCGAGCAGCGGCTGAGGCCAGCCGTCAGTCCCGCAAGTCGTCTTCTCCCACGGGAGCGACACGCAGCTCCGCCACGGCTCGTACCAACGGAGGCCCAGAAGAGGTGAAGGGGAGAAGCCGTGCGTATGTACTATTGGTGCCGAGTTGTCGGTGTCCGTCGCTGGAGCCCGCACCGATGTTCCCGGCCTGATGTGCGCGCTTGCTGCGGCACTCGCATTCCGCACGGAGCCGAACGGAATGGGATGGCCGTGGAAGCAATCCGGATATCACAAGAACCCTCGCGGGTGCTGACAAGAGAAAGAAAGGGTCAAGACGTAGAGGCAGAGGCGGAGGCAGAGTCAGAGTCAGAGGCAGAGGCGGAGGCAGAGGTAGAAAGAGCCAAGGCGGAGTTGGCTAGGGTCGCGAGACGGTGGCACGGCAGAGAGCTGGCTTCGGTGCAAACGGCGGCGGGCAATGGCCACCGCTGCACCTGCACGAGACGCCGGGCATGGGGCTGGCTGTCTTGCTCCGAAGAACGCCTTGGACGCGGCGCCGGCTCATCAGGGAGAGGGAGAGATGGAGAGTCGGCCACGGCCAAATGGCCCAACGTCAATCTTGCCAAAGAGAGAACGACTGGCATTCCACCCGCCCTCGGCCGAGTGTTGCCCAGTACCTACTGTATACTGTATCACTCATACTGTACCTAGGTACCTAGGCACCTAGGTAGGCGCCTAGGTAGGCGACTCTCTGCCCCGCACATTCCAGTCAGCCATCAACTTGCTCGCATCCATGCATGTACAGTACGTGATGCACAGTGCCTGCAACGTCCACACCGTCCGGCCCTCGAGCCGGTATTACAACACCACCGCGAGAGGTGCGCGCGAGATTCTTCACAGATACAGGCCGTTGACGCTGCTCATTGTCCAAGCACACGATCTAGGTAGGTAGGTAGGTGGGTAGGTACATTGGCGAGATCCATCGTCATCTGCACTGGAAATACACGGCTCCGCTGTCTCCCGCACCCCGATGTTTCTTCCCCAGCCCAAGTCAAACGCCACCCGAGCACTCTTCAACATCCACCGAGGGCCTCTGCGTCGCACTGCGTCGCAGTCAACGTAAGCCCTCGCATCGAAGAAAAGTATAAGAAATAAAAAAAAAAAGCTCAGTCGTCTCACACTCCGGAGAGCCCAAGTCTACCCTCTCTGCCGACTCCCAGCCATAACCGCCGTCCTCGTCTCCGCGCTCGTCCTGTGATGCCGCAGCCAGCCACCCTCGTCTCACGCGTCCAAGACCCGACTGCCACGTATCTGCCGCGCCAAGGCCGTCGCCTCCCTTGAGAAATACACGGTCCGCATCGCTCCATCCTCCAGGCCCAATCACTGTCTCGAGGCCAGGAGGGCCATCGGTCATGTGTCGAGGTTCCGCTATTCCCCTCGTCAAGAGGGCACGCAACGACATGTACCGATGCGGAACGGGTGTCAGAGGGGCGAGTTTCCAACTCGGCTGCCCTATTGCTTGTGCACCAACAATGGCGCCGTTCCTCGTCTGCTGTCGCGTAATAAAGATGCTTTCCCACGCTATGGCGCCGCTCGTCAGGTACTGGTCTTGGCTCTGCTTCTGTCTCGTCCTTTTGCCACTGCACTAATAGACGCTGCTCCACGATCACGACCTCTCGGGCACGCTTACTCATGGCCTTGGCCCGTCATCAGTTGTGCAAACCGTCATTCCTCGCACCATCATCACGGCTCCACAGGGAGCCACGCATCCAAAGCCATGTGCTGTAGCCCTATGGAATCGTCTCCCTCGTTCGCCTCCGAATGGGATCGAAAGAGCCGACTTGTAAAATGGGCTCGTTTGCGCTGGCTTCTGGGGCGTTTCCATCATATGATGCCTCCTGGTGGGTCGTATCCCGTCGACGCGCCCCTCGCAGCACCGCCCATGCCCGCGCTTCCCGGGTCGCCGTCCACCTGGGCATTGTTCGTCTTTCGAAGCATAAACATTGGCTTCTTGCCCTCTTTGTCGAGCTGCTTGAACAAGATCAGGGGCTTCTCATCCATGCCGAGGCAGCGCTCCTGGTCGCCGTAGACAATATACAAGGCGTACTGGTCCCAGGGAGCGTTGATCTGGTATTTCTTGAGCGCGGCCGGCAGGACCTTGTGGCACGGGTCGTCCATGCTGACACGAAACGACTTGAATATCTCGACGGATGCGTTGCTCGTGCTCGGCGTGTCGGGCACCGGAGTTTCTCGTCGTCGAAGCGGCGCGGTGCCTGGGGTTTTGTCGCGCCCCCCATAGATTGGGTGGTCGCTCTCGGTGAGCGTTCCGCGGTTGGATGGCGTAGAGGTTTCGCCGCGGTATGATCGAGAAGCAAGGGTTGTGCCGGTCAAGTTTTGGGTTTGCGGCGATGTCGGCGAGGGAATGTTGGGCGAGGGATAGGATGACGAAACCGTCGAGTTCGCGGAGCCGTTCATGGCCGCGAGGTGGGATGACGACATGACGGCCCGCTCCGCCGCGTTAGCTGGATCCAACGTCTGTTCCGCGATCGTCCTCTCGTGCGTAGGCTGCGTGGGCGAGGTCCCCTTTGGCGTTGCCCCAATTAGAATCTTCCTCTGCGAGTATGACCGCATGACTCCGGGGCCAGGACCCTGGCCAGGCGGCGGCGTCGGAACAGGCGGCGAAAGCGTCGGCTCGTAAGTATAGGCCTGGGAGCTGCCGCTCAAATTGGGCAGCGGTTGCTGCGCATCCTTGGCAAGGCGTAGCGCCGGGAGCATGTCCTCCCGGAGGCGCCTAAAGTCATCCGTCGTCCGCCGCAGGTCCTGCTCGAGCAGACTCATCCGCTCATCTCGCAAGCGCAACTGCTCCACCAGGTGTTTGATATCCTTGAGTGTGGCCGTGGCATACTGTGCTTCGGCGTCGGCGGCTGCTCTCGTCAGTTCCGTGGCTTGGGAAGTGGCCGGCACGAAATGAAAGAGGGGAAGCCTTACACAGGGGTAGATAGTGGTCGCTGTCGATGGGCACGTCCTGGGCCTTTTTGACATCGTAGACGCTCTTGAGAATGGTGAGCCGATGGCCGACGCTGGCAATGCCCATGCTTTTGAGGTCGTCGTGCTGTAGCGCTATCAGGGCCTCACCGACGATTTCGTTCTCTGCAGCCAGACGCAAGTGCTCGTCAGCAAGTCACGTAGTCCAATTGCAACCAGGGCAGAGCCGGCATGCGGGGCAATGTCGCGGGCGTGAGGCGGACAAGGACGCACCAACGAAACGATCGGCATACTGGGGCAGGCCGACGGAGCCGATAAAGTCGGCACACTCGTCAGCCGTCCAGTCGGTGATGAGGGTCTCAGGCAGGCGGTCGGCGCTGCCACGGTGGGCGTAGGTCGTGGGAGTATGCTCGGCCGATGTCGATGGCTCGGAGTCGATGGGGGATGCCTCTGAGTCCCCGACGGGTGACCTGTCGCCAATGCTCCGCTCGTACTCGTCGTCGGCGTCCGACTCGGCGTATGCCGTGCCTCCATCGAAGCTCATCATCTCGCCAGACCAGCGGACGGCGACGCTCCGCTCAACAGTGTCTAGAGCCGAGAGCACCGTCGTATATGGACAAGGCCGAGAGGGTGTTTCGGTCGCGGCTCGGATAGCGGGCGGGGACAGGCGGCGGCGGGGGGTTCGTGGAGCAGCGAGTATCAATCGGCGGCAGCGGCAGCGGCAAGGGGCCTCGGCGAGGGGCCTTGACGAGGAGAAGAGTCGGGGAGTCGTGATTGAGGGCGCTGCCGCGGACGAGGAGGCGAGACGACGGTGACGGGATGCAAAACTGGGATGTCGTCTAGATTGGGAGCTGCCCGGTTATTGTGGCGTCTAGGCCGCTTCTGGCTTTGTGGACGCACGGCCAAGTTCAGGTCCGGGTCAGATTGGGGGTACCTAATAGTACCTGTACTGTGTACATACATATGTATGTACAGTATGTACTCTGTACAGCCTAGGTGGCTGGCGCAGGCAACCGCTTCGGTGCCCATGGCGGTGCGAGGCACGAAGTACAGAGTACTTGCGAGGTCGCCAAGCCCCGTCACATTTTATGTAAGAGGTAGGTAGGTATCTAGGTACCATTCCATGCACATACAGAGTAGGTACCTAGGTAGTAGCCAGCAGCTCGCTCGGCGCGGCATGGCACCCTGAAGCATAGCTGCCAACAGGTCTTTTACTGTAGAAGAAATACCACAATACCAGTCATCTCTAACGGAGGTGCCTCCACTTTTGCTTAGAGGTAAGAGTCTGGTTCAACATTTACCTACCCGGCTACCTTACCCAGTACTGGCTGTATGTACACCTACCCGCGGAAGCCATCGTGTGAGTCAGACGGTGCTGTGGCCCTGCCAGTATGTAAGTTCTCTATTCGTACCTACCTAGGTATGTACAGTCTGTGCCGCTATTGTTTGTATGTCAATTTTTTAGCCCCTTTTTGCAGGGGCTTTTTCAGGGGGGGCTGGTCGGCGCCAAGGATAAGGCGGGGACAAGGGATACTAGGAAATACATAGAATATAGGGTAAATATAGGGGAAAGAGAGGTATATTAATATCAATTAGTAGCTTATAGATCCGCCCTATATATTACGCATAGCTTGCAGCCTTCGCGGCATTAAGTGCGCTAAACGTTATAGAATATCGCTAAGAAGAGCGTTTTAAGCGTTAATAATAGCAGCTTTAAGCGCCTTACCTATAGGCCGCTTATGCTTATATATGCAGTTAATCTATGCCTTTATCCACGCCTATATATGCTTAATTAGGTTAAGGTTAAGGCTCCGGGGAGGCTATATAACGAAATTAGCCCCCGGGAATAAGGTGCGAATAGCTTCCTATATAGACTTCGCTTTATACGGCGGGGCATTATCTTACTAGACCTTAAAGTCCTGCTTATAAATCTAGAAGTCTTTAAGCCTAGGTAAAATATATACGGAATAGGACTTAGCGTTTATCTTACCTTAGCTCTTTAAGTCTTATAAGAGATATATGCCCTTATAAGAGCCTAAAAAGTAGCCTTAAAACATCTACCTATTGCCCTTAATTCTTACCTTACTAAATTCGTCTAGGTTATCCCTTAATAAGATTAGCATTATATATAAATTATATAGAAAGGTAATCTAAACCTAAGAAAAGAGTAATAAAGCGGCGGCGGGGGACCTTATTAACCTAAGTCTCGTTAGTCTAAATCTAACGTTCTTAGTTTACCTTAGTAAAGTATTACTATTTAGTAGCAAACTCTATCCGCTTAGTCTATATTATAGTTATTATCTTTAAGCGCACTCGTTATAGCCGCCGGCGGGCTCCTATTAAGGCTAAGGCCCGCTACATAGTCCGGCTGCTATAAGCTTAAAGCTCGGGAATAGCTTCTTATAGCTATAAGGGTATAAGGAAGCGTTTAGTCTTTTTAGGTATATAAATTGCACTTTTAAGCCGATTAAGGATTAGTTAAGTAATAATAAAAGGCCGGCCGTAATTCTTATAAGTAGGCGTAAGGCTATACGTTAAGGTATAGTAAACTTACCTCTATAAGAGACTAAGAGCTATAGCTATATCTAGCATAGATATGCTAGCGATTAAGCTAAGAGTCTTAATCTATAGGCGTTAGTTGGCTATAGTGGGCTTATAACGCTATCGTCGGTCTGTAGCTAAGACCCTGCCGGTAAGGGCATCGGTGGGTAAAGCAGCGGACTCGGCGGCATTAGCTTCGTTGGCGAGGGTGGCATTAATTATAGGGGCACGAGGCACGGCGAGGCAGGCGTTACCTTTATCGTCGGAGGCGGCGGTAGCGTTTAAGGCGGCGGAGGCAATAGCTGCAGCGTTAGCTACGGCGGCAGCGTTGGCGACGGCGGCAGCGTTGGTGACGGCGGCAGCGTTAGTGACGGCGGCAGCGTTGGTAACGGCGGTAGCGTTAGTGATAGCGGCAGCGTTGGCAGCGGTCTCTTAAGCGGCGGGCCTAGGCAAGAAGGTAGGCTCTTAGGCGGCTTATGTGCTTGCTAAAGTGGGCTCTTAGGCGGCTCGTATGCCTGCTAAAGTGGGCTCTTCGTTAGTGTTAAAATCGCTTGCTTAAGCGGGCTCGGCGGCGGCGGCGATAGTAGCTCTTGCTAAAGTAGGCTTTGCGGCGGCGGCGTTAAAACCTATTAATAATAAAGCATAGGAACGTAATAGCTTAGTATTATTAGCGGCTAAGGAGGCGTTATTAAGGGTAAAAGAGGCAATACGTAGAGTAAAGGTAGAAGTTATATATAGTATAGTATTAAAAAAGGTAAGGAGGGCGTTAGCGGCTATTCTAAGTTAAACTAAGGCTTTTTTAAGCCGGAAAAGAGATGCTTAATCTATCGAGGAATAAGGGATACTATAATGCTAATAAGAAGCTTATTTACGTATATTAAAGCGATATTTTAAGGCGTAGGCTTAAGAGGGCGTTTATATATATATATATATATATATATTCGTAATACTAACCTTAGCTATTAAGGTTAGCGGGGCCGGCGGACTTAATACTAAAAACTAGTAGAAAAAGTAAGCCTTATAGAGAGTAACTTAATAAGCTTACCTAACGAGGTATAGCTTACTTAGCTAAAAGGGGGTTATTACTAAATTTAAGTAAGATAGCTCTTTTATATTAATAGCTAATATAAAGGCGTAAAGTTACTTACTATAGCGTTATAGAAAGTAGCTTAAGGGGCTATCGTGCGTATAGCGGTAAAGGTAATAAAAATTAAGTAAAGAGTAGTAGAGGCAAAGCGTTAACGTTTCCTATCTTAACGAACTTTAATAGAGGAAAAAAGGGCATCTTTATACTTATAGAAAGGTACGCTTTAAGAAGATTCTATTACTTTTCTAATTAGACCGCTAGTTTATTTAAAATTCGTGGCTAAAGATAGCTGCGGACTTTTATCGATTACTTTTTCGTTTCTCTGCCTGCTTAGCTAAGCCTCTATTTACGGGGGTACGTACCTATTTCCCAAAATTGACCTACAAACAATAACGGCACAGACTGTACACACTTCGTAGAGTGCCTACCACTTATGTACATACTGTACAGTACCTAGGTACTAACATACTAGGACAGTACAGTACTAGGATAAGCAGACAAAAGGTGTCGCTAATGGCAGTCATCATCAACCCGACTCTGGTTTTAGACCCCTTTGCCTCGGCTACCTACCTACCTACCTATGTACGTAACTTGCGGCCTAGATCTACCTACCCAATACCTACCTATGTTGTAGGTAGGTAGTCCAAATAAGGGGCCTTCATTGTTTCTTCCCCGGCTGTTTCACCTGAAAACCCCGTCCATGCACGTACGTGTAAGCAAGCAAGCAAGCAAGCATCAGTAGCTGCTGCTTCTTGCATCCCAAACCACTTCGTATCCAGCGCCTGTCTCCCCCGCCCTCGCACACCTGATACATGCCCACCACCGCCTGCTTGCCTCTCCTCCTTTTCCTCCTCCTCCTCTTCCTCCTCCTCCTCCTCCTCCTCCTCCTCTTCCCCCTCCTCCTCCTCCTCCTCCGCCACCGTTCCTCGCCCAGTCCTGTCGAGACAAGCCGGAATCCGTCGAGTCCGCTACCGGTAAGCATATCGTGGTGCTTTGTGAACCATCTCATGCCTGCGTCCCGATTTCACGGTCCATCCCGGACGTGGTCCCCCGTCGGAAACATCGTCTCGAGCTCTTGTACTCGCGTGCCGTCCGCCACGTCCGAGAATACCCCGTAACCCCCTTCTCCTGGTCCGGTATAGAGAGAAACAGCCTATTCCCCCAACCCAGTAATACCCACCCACCGCTCTTGGTTCCCTCCACTCTCGTCTACTCTTCCTCCCTTCGGCTCGCACCAATCTGCCCTCTGCTGCATTGGCTTCTCTCCTGGCGTGGAGCCGCTGTCTCAGCATCGCCCGCCCGCCGAATAGCCTCGTCTCAGCCGAGACCTGTAGCAACAACCATTGTGTCCTCCTCTCCCACTTGCTCAAGAGGCATTCTCGCCGCATATTCCGCCAAGCTGACATCTTTGGCGTTGATATGCGCTTGCTGTCGTTCCTTCACTCACAGAGAGAACCATGAATTTCCATTTCGTGCTCTCCATGAGATCACCATGTCTTTCGTACTTGGCTACGGCCGCGCACCGTTCCGCTGCAGCCTGGAAACCACTCGTCTTCCGACCTTGGACCTGGACACCCTCGAAGCATGAAGTTCAATATCAATAAATTTTATACGGATAACACGGCCGACGACGACCGCCAACCGAGCCGCCTGTCCGCCGGCCCCAACAGGCTCTAGAATGGAACGAGAAAAGGAAAAGAAACAAGATTCCTCCCAACAATGATGCACTCCTGATACGCCTTCTTTAGACATCCAAACGGCTTTCCCCGTTGCATACGTGCCGTCATCGTTAAAAGTAACGCCCCAACCTCCTTTTGGACCCAGACATGTAACTTTACCGCAGGGGGAGCTTGGCGTCCCGGACGCCTCGTCGAATAATGTCCTCGAGAGCCCATCGGGGTGGCTTGATGGCAACTCCGTTGGCCTTCCTCCACTCACGCTCCTCCTGGGGAGGAACGTCGTCCGGCAGTGGCTCGAGCCCGCCCGCGACGCCAGTCGAAAATTTGAGTTGCAAAAGATCCGCCACCTCGTCGCTAGCCGCCAGCAGCCTATCCATGTCGTCCTTGTTGTGAGCTGCCGAGACACAGAACCGCGCACGGGAGCTGATGAGAGGGGTGGCGGGGTACCCGACCACGACCACGGAGATCTTGCGCTTGAGCATCTCGTGGCTGAACGCAGGCATCTTGCCAGGGTTGTAGAGCATGACGGGAATAATGGGCGAGTCGTCATGGCCGTACACGATGTAGCCAAGGCGCTTGAGGCCGAGACGAAGGTAGCGGGAGTTGAAGGCGATCCTCTGGAGACGCTCTTCGCCTTGACCGGGGCAAAGTTCACCCGTGATAAGCTTCAACGAGGCCAGGATTTGCATGAGGACGCTCGGAGTAGGAGACTCGCCCATCAGCGTGGAGGCGTTGGTGCTCCGCAACTTGTCGAGCATATGCTTCTCGGCAGCAATGTAGCCGCCATTGGCACCAAATGACTTGGTCAGAGTTCCCATTAGTACATCCACCTCGGAGGGGTCGACGCCAAAGTAGTCGCAGACACCGCGGCCGCGAGGCCCGAGCGCCCCAATGGAGTGGGCTTCATCGATGAAGAGATAGAACTTGTACTTGGGTTTGAGGGCCAGGATCCCGGGGAGGTCGCACATGGTGCCTTCCATCGAGTATAGTCCTTCGACGACGACGAGAATCTTCTTCCAGGGTCGATGAGTGCGCGGCTGCCCTTGCGAAATGGCCTCACGGAGGACGCGCTCGAGGTCGCACATGTCGTTGTGCTTGAAGGACTGGATGACGGCGCCGGAGAGGCGGGCGCCGATGCGGATGGACGCGTGGTTCAGTTCGTCGGAAATGATGAGGCAGCCCTTGGACACAAGAGCCGGGAACGAGCTGGCGTTGGTGACGTAGCCCATGGAGAAGATCATGGCGTCGGGCTTGCCGACAAAGGCGGCAACCTCCCGCTCGACCTCGAGGGCAAGGTCCGAGGTGCCGGCATCAGCTCGGGGGCTGCAGAAGCTGACGCCGTAGCGCCTGACGCACTCCTCAACGGCGTCGGCACAGGGGCCTTCAGACTGGGCGAATCCGAGGTAGTTGTAGGAGCTCATGTTTAGCGTCTCGGTGTAGGTACCTGTGTTTTGGTAGGTGCGGTTGTAATCGTCCGACTTGCGATCCATGAGGGTAATGTATCGTCCCGGAACGCCGACGGTGGTTCGGGCGAAGCAGTCGTCCAGCCTCATCTTGAGTCTCCTGGTGTAGAAGCTATCGAAGTCGTCATTGAGGGGCGCGAAGCCGTTGTGTTCCTTGAGGGCCTGATAGTGCTTCCTGTCTCCGAACCGCTTGCCGAAGAAGTCGCGAATATGGCCCAGTACGATGAGGAGCAGGTAGCTGATGTAGGTAGTGAGCAGGAAGTAGTAGGGCGGTTCGTCCTCGACGGGGGGCTCCAAGGGCTCGCCGTGGGACTTGCTGATGTACAGGTGGCTAGGATGGACGAGAGGGCCGAATTGAGCATCGATGCGCCTCTGACGGTCCATGTCCTCGGCCGTCTGAGACTGCAAGAGGGTTGTAGAGGGCGGGTCAATGTTGTTGTGCTCGCCGGCGACGGCCGTGGAGAGGGATATGGTCGGGCGAGAGACGGACGACGGGGAGATGCCCGAGTAGGGGGCGCCGAGCTGCTGCTGCTGTTGCTGCTGCTGCTGCTGCATGGCGAGCAGTGCCTGCTGGGCCGTCATGTGTTCCTTGGACTTTGGGCTCGAGGAGAAGAAGTGGGTGAGGCGATTGCCCTTGATTGTCGAAGTCGAGGGACGTCTGTCGCTCTTCTTTTCGGACAGCGGCATTGCGGGAGAGGCGGCGAAGGGGTTTGCCAGTCTGCGGGGCATTTCTCCGAGGCGTGGGCGGTGCGGACGGGGAAACGAGGAGTCGGTCGAGAAGGCTGGCCGGGTGAAGCGTAGGATGCTAAGCGGAGCTCTGAGCAAACGTCTTGGTATGCGAGGGCAGCGGATGCCGAGCCTGCAGGTCGCGAAGGGGTCAGCGGTGTGATTGCGGGGCCTTGGGATGGGTCCCGCGAAGCCATCGACGAGTGGACGCGCGGTGCCGAAGGAAGCGAGGATGCAGCGAGGTGATGAAGATTGGGGTCGAAAGGACATGCGACGCGAACTGCATGCAGCCATGTAGTGTACATAGGTAGGCAGAGGTAAGGAGGTAGAAGGGGAAGAACTCAAAAGAGAAGACGGGCCGCTCAGCCACATCCGGTGTGGGTTGAGAAAGCAAGGCGCAGCCACACGAGGCGTCCCAGTGCCACGGGGGGACAAGAGAGAATAGGCGCGGCAGCTAGGAAATCCATGGTGACGACAATGGAGTGGACGGATGCGGCAAGACGCGCTCGAGCCCTGACTTACCCAAATCATGCGGCGGCGGCTTCGTCGATTGTAACAATGGTGGCTTTGCCTTTGGACGGACGTGCGTGGGCGCATTCGTCAATAATAAAGGCGCAGCTGAAAAGCCAGAGTCGTCGATGAGGGCGGCCGCGAACGAGGCGGTGGCGCGGGACGGGATCGAGGGCTGTAGGGCGTAAAGGAGGAAGGGGGGGAGAGAGAAGAGAGAGAGGGAGGGAGGGAGTGGAAGAGAGAGATGGAGGCTTTTGCGGCAACGGAAGAGCGCGCGCGAGACAGAAAGGAGCAGCACCAGCAGCAACCAGCTTTTCCCAGCGGTGGGCAACGGGACTCGACGCGATGTGAGAGGCGACTGCGGGCGGGCCAGCCGGGGCGAGATGACGGTACACGAGCCAAGTAGGTAGGTACTCGCGACATCAGCATTGGCCGACTCCCTTGGGTGAGACGGGGTACCCTCTAGCGCCAAGACGGACTCGGGGTACAAGGCAGTACTTTTACGTTGGGTCTCGATAGAGGTAGATGGGTACCGGGATCTGCTGCGGGCGCTAGCCAACACGGAGGCCGGCGAGTCTTTTGGGGGGGGGGGGGCCAACCCAGCGGCCAGCACCCAGTAAATTGTTAAGTACCTGAGTACCTACTACTATTATTTGTGCAGATGCGCATAACTTTGATACATACATAATCGCCGGCCTAGACAAGGCACAAAGTTATCCGTATGTACACACATACAGTATATACTGTAGGTATCTGGGTAACCTACCCATTCAGAAGGGGGGAAACAGAGTTCCCAAATTGCCTGTGGAGTCGCAGCCATCAGCCAGCAGCAAGCCCGTTCTCTTTTCCACGCTGCCTTCCGGGTGAACCCCCCTAGCGGACATGGACCGAAGCCCGGCGCCCCGATGGCCAACGGGGGCCTCGACGACCGTCCGGGGTAGGGGTGCATTCGCCGCTTCCCGAGACGAGACAATGCCTCACCTCTGCGAGGTATCTATGTATGTACAGTCTGTGCCGTTATTATTTGTAGGTATTTCGTACCTAGGTAGGTCGTAGAAACCATATACCCTATCTAGGTAGGTAGTGGCTTGGTGGCGTTGTACGTACTCATCAGTTGATTTGATGGGCGTTACATACAAACAATAGCGGTACAGACTGTATGTACTGTACGAAGTACGTACAGTATGTATGGATACAGAGTATGTATCTGTATTCGTACATACATGCTTCGTATGTACATACGGCAGGTAATTAAGGCAAGGGACGCACGGAATCCGATAGGTGCAGTCTTCGTCCGGCGTGGGCACATACATATGTACGTTGTATGTATGTGCTTGCAAGGATTACGGCACATTGGACATTTATGTACATTTTGGGCCACAATTCAATTCGCACACACATTCATAAAGTCCACCACATATGCACAGGAAGAGGGTACCTACTATACAGTACCTAGGTATTGACGCTGTCTTCTCCGTACTCTGTAGTCGTGTCTTTCTGCCGCCCTCGACTCGACACGCCACATGGCGAAATGGACGGTGGCTGCCAGGTACATACATACATACAGGCACCTCCCCAAAAGCGTCCAATGGTACCCAGTACCTACCTACTGCGCAGTGGGCACCCCGCCCCACTAGACTCGGGTTGCGCCGGGACAGCCCGAGCCCTTCAACTCCGGACCCAGCTCGGCTTTGACGACGAACGATCAACTGCTGGCCACTTTTCTTCTCGACTCCCAGTCAGTTCGCCTGCAGCTTCAATATCTCTCGCTGGGATACCATGGCCCGGGCGACGGCCTGATTTGAAAATCGTCTAGCACCCCGCAAAGCACCATCAGGCCTCGGCGCATCTAGCCTCTCACCCCCCGTCCTCTCACCCCGTCCTCTCACCCCGTCCTCTCACCCCGTCCTCCCACGCAGCAAGTGCCATAGCCCGCGATCGACACAATGGGCGACGTCGTCGACCCCAGCGAGGCTGCGGACGTGCTGTGGCGCCATCCACAGCCCGCTTCGACGCCCATGTGGCACTTCATCCAGCACGTCAACGAAAGGCACGGCCTGAAGCTGCATGGCTATCCTGACCTGTATAGGTGGTCCGTCGACAATGTTTCGGCTTTCTGGGAAGAGACTTGGGACTTTGTTGGCATTGTCGCCTCCGAAAAGGCCCATCGGGTGTGTCCCTCTTGTCCAACGCCTTTCCCACCCCACGCCCCCCTCGTTCCCCATGGCCGAGGCGCAACATTTGCCCTTCGCGGCAAACCTCATGCTGGCTAGCAGGACTAACACTACGCTCTCTCTAGGCCCTTCCTGCCGACGCTCCCATGTTTCCTCGCCCCGACTTCTTCTCGTCCGCCCGCCTCAACTTTGCCGAAAACCTCCTCTTCCCGGCCGTCGCGGCATCCCTCGACCCTTCCGCTCCGGCCGTCATCACCATGACGGAGCTCCCCGGCCATGTGCGCTCCACGTCCTGGGCTCAGCTTCGCGAGGCCGTCCGCCGGTGCTCCAATGCTCTCCGAGACTCCGGGCTTCTCCCCGGCGACGTCGTTGCTGGCTACGTCTCCAACCATGTCGAGGCTCTCGTAGCCATGCTCGGCGCCACTTCCGTGGGCGCCATTTGGACCGGCATCAGCCCAGACAGCGGCGTCTCGGCGGTCCTGGACCGGCTCGGCCAAATTGCGCCCAAGGTCTTGTTCGCCGACAATGGCACCGTCTACAATGGCAAGGAGTGGTCCAGCACCGCCAAGACGGGCGACATCGTCGCCGAGCTCACCAAGACGGGCCTGCAGACTGTCGTTGTCATCAACAATGTCGAGGGCGACACGGGCATCTCAAAGCTCGAGTCGCAGAATATCAAGGCTCTCGAGTATGCCTCGTTCCTGGCCGGCGCCACCTCTGCGCCTCTCGAGTTCGAGCAGCTTGCCCCTTCCCATCCGCTCTACATTCTGTATTCCAGCGGCACGACTGGCCTGCCCAAGCCCATCGTCCACACGGCCCTGGGCACCCTGATTCAGCACAAAAAGGAACATTTGCTGCACTGCTCGCTGTCCACCTCGTCTCGCATACTCTACTACACCACCACCTCTTGGATGATGTGGCATTGGAGTGTTGGCGCTCTGGCCGTCGGTGCCACTGTGGTGCTCTACTCGGGATCGCCGTTTCGGCCACATTCGCACCTGTCGTTGCCGCGAGTGCTCTCTGACCTGAGAATCACCCACTTTGGCACCTCGGCCGCCTATTTGACAGCGCTTGAAGCCAACAACGTTTGTCCAGGTTCGGAACCCGGTATTGACCTCTCGCATCTGCAAGCCATTTATTCTACCGCCTCTCCCTTGCCTCCTTCGACGTTTAGGTTTGTGTACGAGGCCTTCCCCAAGACTGTCAACCTCGCCTCCATCACGGGCGGCACAGACATCATCTCGCTCTTTGGAGCCCCTTGCCCGCTGCTGCCCGTCCGCACCGGCGAGATCCAGTGCGCCGGTCTCGGCATGGCTATCCGGGTGGTGGACTCGGCGTCGGGAGACGAGGTCCCGCCCGGCGAGGCGGGTGATCTTGTCTGCGTCAAGCCCTTCCCCTGCCAGCCTCTCACCTTTTTCGGCGCCGACGGCGATTCGAGGTACAAGGCGGCGTACTTTGAGCGCTTCCAGGACATGTGTGGAGTCAAGGGGCCGTTGTGGCATCACGGAGACTTTGTCAAGATTCCCGATGCGGCAACGGGGAGCCTGGTGATGCTGGGCCGTTCCGACGGGGTTCTCAAGCCGGCGGGAGTGCGGTTTGGGTCGGCAGAGATTTACAACATCCTCACGCGGTTCTTTGCGTCCGAGGTGGAGGATGCGGTGTGCGTTGGGCGACGGCGACCGGCCGACGCGGACGAGACAGTGTGCCTCTTCGTCGTCATGGCATCGGGCATGACGTTCAACGATGAGTTGAGGGGCCAGATCAAGGCCAAGATCCGAAACGAGCTGAGTCCCAGGCATGTGCCGGGCGTGGTTGAGGAGTGCGGGGGCGGCATTCCCAAGACGGGCAACGGCAAGAAGTAAGTCGAGCGTCAGCCATGCGAGGGACACGAACAACAAGCTAACACGGTTGTGTAGGATCGAGGTTGCCGTGAAGCAGATCCTGTCCGGCATGGGCGTCAAGACCAACGCCAGCGTTGCCAACCCCGAGGCCCTGGACTGGTTCAGGGGCTGGGCGAAGAGGCATTGATGGCAATGCGAGTCGAGCACCAATCACAGAGCCAAGAGACGGGCAGGGGGCTATAGATTTTAGACGGAGATTCCGCATGTGTACGGACGAATGAAGGCGTCACGTGCCACTAGGCCAGGCACCATGATGTAATGTCAGTTCGAACAAGGTCGGCATTCCGGCACGAAAGCCAAAGGGAAAAGAAAATGGGCCCGCCGTGGCCGCGTGCGTCTGGAGAGTTTATGTCCGTCGGAGGCGACTGAGACAAAACAGTGCCGCGTGGTGGCTGGTCTTTCTACCCGTCGGAAGCGGTTTGGTCTCGTCTCATGAATGCCATGAATGCAATCAATCGTCCAGGCGCGCCCCCTGCAAGTCGTGATGCGGCTGCTCGGCCACCGCCTCATCCGGGCCGGCGGCCATGTTCTGTGTGTGTGTGTGTGTATTCGTATATATGTAGGCATGTATGTATCTGGTCTCTCCCATCGACGGAATCCAAGTCGGGGCATCTCCCTGTTCCGGGAAAACAGAACAAAGTCTTCCGAGGAACTTTGTGTCACTCGTTTGTTCCTTTGCGCGGCAGACCAGGACGGCATGAGACATTGTGCTCACATGGCATCCTAGGCGCTCTGGAGCTGTCTCTCTGCCGAGACTCTCGACGTCCTAGGTAGGGTGGGTAGGTAGGCACTGCTGCGCCGACGAGTTGTCGTCCGTCAGCTGCTTGCTCGCTCGTTTGCTGGTGTGCCTGCTTGCTTGCTCGTCTGCTTGCCTGCTTGCTTGCCTGCCTGCTTGCTGGCTTGCTGTTGGGCACGCACGCACACACACACACACACACACAATGTGACGGGAGCAGACAAGCGCCTCCGAAATTGGCTCATTGCACAAATCAGGATTCGTACATGGCCAAGTGCCAATAGCACGGCGACAAGTGACCTGGGCCGAGGAGCATGCCATGCCATGCAAGCTACTTGATCCTCTCTCGTCCTTGCGTAGTATTCGGGAGGGCGAGAGGAGCCAACAAGGGGAGGGGCATCATCCTCGCCCAAGGACAGGCCGTTGCCAGGCACTGACTGGAGGCCACTTTGGCACAGCAAGGAGATGAAGTGGGCCTGTTTGCCGAGTGTCGCTGGAAATTGCCTCTTGATTACTCCCGTTTGTTTGTCCATTCACGTCGCCCGCTCGCAAAGTCGCCGCTGCTTGCCCGCCTGCCTGCTCGCCTGCCTGCCCGCCTGCCTGCCTCCGCATGGCCGATGCGCAGCCTTGTCCCGGGTGACGCGATCAGTCAAAGACGAAATCGGTCAAACACCACTAGTCGGCTTCGCAAGGGAAGGCTGGCAAGGCAGATCCGGGGGGGGGCCAAAAACTCTGGTGTCCGCTGCGTCGGCCCTCGTGCGGTTTTGGTGGGCGGGACGGCGGGCGAATCGGAGGAGCAGGCACCCGATGGGTGATTGACTGGGCAGGGCTCTCAGGTAGCCGCCAAGTACCCGCCAAGTGTCCGCGCCAAGGTCTTGGTGTCGACGTCAGGTAAAGAGGTATTCCCACGAACAGAACAAAGGGTCGCCCGACAGACGATGTCTGTGGGGACGGACCGCTGATAGTCGACATGATTCTCCAGACCTCGTCACACTGTGCTGCTCTTGGAGCTTTCGGCCAAGTAACTACAAGCTTCTTGGTCAAGCATCCATGCGTACGCATGTAGTTGGACATGCGGGAACCTAGGCAAGCCGCACATCTGCAGGGCAAAGGCAGCCGGCAAAGGGGCCTTTACATGCGAACCCATCTGCTCGAGGACGAGGCCGTTTGGACAGAATGGCTCGGGTAAGACGGCCAGCCGGCGATTTATGACTTTTGTTCGTTGCGTTTACGGCTGCATGAGCATGCCAGAGTCGGCTCGAGCTTCGCCAACACCGACGGACCGTACCTGGGTAGCCCACCAAACAACTCCTTACATCTGACATTCGCCCACCATGCTATACCTGTGTGTGAATGCGAATATCAAATTGCCCCCGGTGGCGCCCATGCATGCCTACCCTAGAGGTACCCCGACGTCAGCATACTACCTAGGTAGCTACATACATGTTCTCCGAACAGGCGGCAGCAGCAGCAGCAGCAGCAGCAGCTCGCTGGCGCAGGGACCCGGCGCTACTGCTCTTGCTTGCAGACAGCCGGGGATGGGTGATGGGGTGGAGGCCAGCAGGAGGAGCTCCAGGAAGGGGGAAGGGGGCCGGGGGGCGCAAACGGACGGGATGCACCGCTACCAGGTAGTACCTTGGCCTTCCCATCCGTCGCTCAAGTACCTCTTAGGTACTATGGGGCGCGCTATACAACATGTGAAGCATCCTTTGGATGCCTACCATTGAAACCTGCACATATGTAGACTTGCTCGGCGTACTGTATCAACGTAGAAATGGATACAATATCGAGCAGTCTCTATTTATGGCCACCTTTCTACACCTTTTCCCTACCTACTTGATGCTGTCAGAGTGTCCAGGCATGTACATGTCCAAGATGAAGCATCTCTTGGCGTGGGTATCACGTACTTGGCAGATACATGCCTTGCCTGTGCCGCAGCAGCACCCGTACCGCGGCACGGTACCAGTACAACTAACCTGGGGAGTCAGCATCATTTCCTCGCACGTCGCGGCTCTCTCTGTCGGGGGTCAGGTAAGGAAGGTCGGTCTGGTTTCGGTGCCATTCGCCTACCCCGACACTCTAACAACACCTGACCTGTCTGTGCATGCATGTACATACTGTATCTTGCCAAACGCCCGTCACCTTGCCTCGATGCACTGGGTTTTAGTTCTAATCGAGGGCTCGTTGCACGATTGTCATGGGATTCCTTGACTGGCTGCCGTCCGTCCGCTGGCCACGCCCGCCCTAGTACAGCCAAGGTAGTTAGGTAGGAAGGTACCTTGCTTCTCAGGATGGGTGGTAGATAAGGTACTGTACATCCAGCTCTTACAGTACTTACCTTAGGTAGGTAGTTACGGTATACCTAAGGTATCTCCTTAGGTAGGTAGGTAGGTGCGGTACTAGTAGTGCTTGCGGCTTCTTGCTCGCCCCCCCCACCCCCTATGTAGCTGCTTGGTACCCACCCAGCATCGAGCAAGTACCTTGCGATAGGTGCTCTGCTCACAGGTCGTCGACGTCGCCACTTTTCCCCTTTAGCGCGACACAACCTCGGCCGACGCTATCTACCGCTACCTCGCCTGTACCGTCCAGTCAACCGCCGCCACTGGAGCTGGCGGCTGGCTCGCCCGCATTCCCTCCCCTCTTGCCCCTAAACTGACCAACAATCATACTACACCAAACGTCCGGTCTCCTCTCCCCCGTCTCCTCTCTCTCCGCCTCTCCACCCCCAACTCGTCAATTCCATCGCCCGACGACAGTCCTTCTCGCTCACCGTCGCCCTCCTCCACCGTCGTTGTTCCTCCCATCCTACGATCCCCCCCCTCTACTCTCCGTCCCTCCCGCCTTTGGCCCGCCCTTGGCCTGCCCCTGTCGTCTCTCGCATCGCCTCTTGTCTCGCCGTCGAGGCCTGCGTCACGATGAATTCGCAGGGCGCCAACGATGTGTCCCCCGAGGCCATGCAGGCGCGGATCCAACAGGCGCGTCGCGAGGCCGAGACGCTCAAGGACCGCATAAAGCGGAAGAAGGACGAGCTGTCCGATACCACTCGTATGTGTCCAATTGACGCGCGGCTCCCCATGCTGCTCGTGCGAGCTCTCCCTCTAATCTTTCTCGTCTCCTCACAGTTCGCGCAGTTGCCCAGCAAGCGCATGAGCCCATCCCCAAGAACCAACTCATGAAGGCTAAGCGCACCCTCAAGGGCCACCTGGCCAAGATTTACGCCATGCACTGGTCCACCGACCGGAGACATCTCGTTTCCGCCTCCCAGGACGGCAAGCTCATCATCTGGGACGCCTACACCACCAACAAGGTCCACGCGATACCCTTGCGATCTTCCTGGGTCATGACGTGCGCTTACGCTCCCAGCGGCAACTTTGTCGCCTGCGGCGGTCTGGACAACATCTGCTCCATCTACAACCTCAACCAGCAACGCGATGGTCCGACGCGAGTCGCCCGCGAGCTCTCGGGCCATGCCGGTTATCTCTCCTGCTGTCGCTTCATCAACGACCGCGCCATACTGACTTCTTCTGGTGATATGACCTGTATGAAGTGGGATATCGAGACGGGCCAGAAAGTGACCGAGTTCGCCGACCACCTCGGCGATGTCATGAGCATCAGTCTCAACCCGACCAACCAAAACACCTTCATCTCGGGCGCCTGCGATGCCTTCGCCAAGCTGTGGGACATTCGCGCCGGCAAGGCGGTCCAGACTTTCGCCGGCCACGAGTCCGACATCAACGCCATCCAGTTTTTCCCCGACGGCCATTCATTCGTCACCGGCTCCGATGACGCCACCTGCCGACTGTTTGATATCCGCGCGGATCGCGAGCTCAACGTCTACGGCGTGAGTCTCGACCAGCACCCACGATGGCTTGCCGTTGGCTAACCCCGGTTGTTTGATAGTCCGAGTCGATTCTCTGCGGTATCACCTCGGTAGCCACCTCGGTTTCCGGCCGACTGTTGTTTGCCGGATACGATGACTTTGAATGCAAGGTTCGTGCGACATCTGGCTTGGCGACGCACGACTTGCTCCCGGCAAATGGAACTGAAGATGCTGACTGGTGTCATAGGTCTGGGACGTTACTCGAGGCGAAAAAGTAGGGTCTCTTGTGGGCCACGAGAATCGTGTTAGCTGCTTGGGCGTGAGCAACGACGGCATAAGCCTGTGTACGGGCTCTTGGGATTCTCTGGTGAGTACTAGATTGGCATACACGGTGTTGTCCCCTGAACCGCAGGCTCCGCGGACTGCTCGCCGTCATGGCGAGAACATGGGCAGCCTTTCCGAACGTGGCCGGACCAACGTGAGCTA
Source organism: Ophiocordyceps robertsii (assembly GCA_027405785.1). Taxonomy (NCBI): domain Eukaryota; kingdom Fungi; phylum Ascomycota; class Sordariomycetes; order Hypocreales; family Ophiocordycipitaceae; genus Ophiocordyceps; species Ophiocordyceps robertsii. The sequence continues at coordinate 21,331 of JAPEBW010000212.1, forward strand.
ACATCGCCGCAGCTGAAAATCTGGGCCTACTGAGTCAAAGTGCCTGCGATCACGATGGTTGTCCTGCCTGGATAGATTGATTCCAGTACCGCCGCGACCTCTTGAAGAATCTGCATTCAAAATGACTACTCGGCCCGCCAGTTTTCGAAGAAACCGACCACGCCCACATAGCATGCGAGTACCGGCGTACGCAGGACGAAGTGACGAAACCTACCCTCCTCCCAAATAAATAATCTTCTTCGCGTTGTTTTTTTCTGGATTCTCTGCCTACTCAAGATCCGACAACCAAGCGTCTGGCGACTCATCCCGGAACGAAAGACCGGCTGTCAGCTGTAATGGGCTCACGAGGGGGATTGGCTGACGCGATACCTCTGTTCTTGTTCTTTTATTTTTTTGCCCACCCCCTTTTTTTCTTCTCTTCATTTGCGAGCTGGAGGATTCTTTGCAACATGTCTCCGCCCACCGATATGCCTCGCGTGGCTGGTGACGGGCGGTTGTATTACTTGACGTTTTTCTGCGTCCCCCGGCGACCTGTGTACGTCTGATGGCCTCTCGCTCGGCAAAAACGGCCCCATTTTGACCCTGTTGACGCCGAGGGACTCAGCGGCGAGTGACGGGAGGGAGAACGCGCGGATTCACATGAGATGCAGGATCAAGGAACAAAAGTTCGACAACGACCTGGAGAGTTGTGGCGTCCAGGAGGTTGCGTCGAGAAGTGGTCCGGAGAAAAGATGACGAGTCTATACCAAAGAGCAGAGCTGTCATAATACACTTGATAGTCCGACCCATGTACGATAACCGATGCGAACCATTCTCCTTGGTCAAAGAAGTACAGAGTGCTGTGGAGTTGCGCATCATTGGCGGGCTGCATCCATGTACAGGTAGCGCACGATGGTTGGGGGCGAAGGCCGGCTCGGACCTTGGTTGTGGGAGACGATACCAACACGGGAGCATCAGCGTCTTCCCTCCCCCCTTTCCAAAACTCGCTCTGTTGTTCCAACCTGTGGGCACGCAGATGCTGACGCACCGGTTCTGGTGCCTGACTTTCAGGCTCGATATCTTTGCTCAAGGCAGAGGAGATGTAGAATATGAGCCTTGGACCTTGTTTCGGCCTGCCTCGGTGCTCGACGAAGATTGGATGAGACTCATATGGGCCATGGCACCAAGTCACAGCGGGCGGCCGACAGGATGGGTCACGTCGTCTACGGCCGTTGGAGATGGAGCGACCAAGGCGTGCCAACCAGGCCAAGATAATGCCGACTACGGTTGCCCTTGGATTGGGAGCTGGCATCACCCGAGACTACGCCACAGTTGGTGGTCGGCGGATGACCCAACACAAGCCCTTGGTTTGCGTGGTTTAGGGCAGCCGGACGAGGCCGAGAGCGCATGACGATGATCTCGGAGGCCATGCCATCTCAGCGAGGGCGTTTCATGCCCAATGTGTGCCCCGAGCGGCGGGTGCCTTGTCTGGCCTGCTACGTGAGGTACGCACAGGACAAGACTCTGGCCAGCGAGCCCTGCTCGTGGTCCCTGCTCGTGGTCGGTAGCACTGGCACGGCTGAGGCCACGCGAGATGGCATATACGAGGGCGGCCGGGGTGTCGCAGCGTGGCCAGATAGGGAGGACCGGGGCTGCCCATGGCGGATATGCGTCAACTCTGAACGATGGGTGCATGCTTTGAGGTCGAGGGAGGGCATTGACGAGGAGGAGCGGGTTGTGGGGAGTTGGGCGCAGGCTGCCTGAAATGGAAGAATCGAGTCCAAGGAGAAGGCAGAGATGGGGATAATGACAAGTCAAGGCCAAGTCGAGGGAAGGCTGATGACGGCTGTGGCATGGAGCAAATCAAGCAGAGGGTAATGCAACGTTGGTCATTGGTGAGTCAGCGCGAGGTTCGGACTGACTCGCGCTCTGCTTACTACCTACCTACCTACAGTAGGTAGGTGGATAGGTACTGTAGGTACCTACCTAGGTAGTGTACAGTAGGCACGATGCGGTGGAATATTGGACAGAGTGGCTAAAGCCAGTACTCGTGTTACTCTACGTAACCTAGGAGGTGGTAGCTATAGGTACGGATGCATGTGTACAGATACATGCAATACGGAGTCCATGTTGCACCAAGCACCAATATTTGTCCCATATTGACCTGACCTATCCGAGAGGCCTCGGTGATGAGCCGACGGTGGGCGGAGAGAGGCATTCCTTGCGACACCTCGCATGCTCAAGAGGCTTCTCGGGTCTCGTGGTGAATGGGGGAAAAGGAGAAGCCGAGAGTGAATCAGCCAAGGTATGGCTATGGGCCCCATGACGGGCCGTCGAGCGAGATGAGCAGCCACGGCCATGGCCATGACTTGCAACATGCAAAACCCGGTGCATAGCCGTTGGCGGTGAGGAGCCGGCCATGTCACGCTTGCGGTCAAGCGCGGATATGCCGCCGGCGATGGTGGAGCATGGGTTCCGGACACGCCGAGAGGGCCTGCGTTGCATGTACGTGTGTGTGTATGCACAATGCATGACGGATACTGTCTGTGTCTGAGCAGTATGTATGTATTCGTACATGTGCTGCTGAAAAGCCAGCCGGCAGTTGGGGGTCGTGCCCAGCGTATGCCGAAGCACATCCAACGAATATGCCATGTACATGCTGGCTGTAATGCCGGGGTTTGGCTAGCTGGGGCTAATAGGGGGGGGGAGGGTGTGGCGGACAGGTAAAGGGTCAAAGGTGGTCATCGAGGAGTGTGACGGCGGTTGGTGCTCCGGACGCGCGGCATGAAACGCGCTTGACCTTTTGGCTGTGTTGCGAGAAGAAGTGTGCCTAGATGAAACGGCGGCTGTGGCGGACAAAGATTGCTTGATTCGTGGAGGCTGGCAACGAACGGACGGAGGGTTTTGTTTCGACTGACTCGAGGTTAAGCAAGCACAAGTCACCGGGCGAGTTGTTTTTACATTTTCCTGGCTCGAAAAGGCCCTGGTCGTCCGAGAAATGGCTGGCTGAGTTGATGAGCGGCAAGGGGGCGTCGATCGGCCGCCGCCACGGTGAGCCCACGACGAAGTGGGCCTCGTTTTTCTCACCAACGTCGCTCACCCACCGCCGTCCTCGTGGCCTTTGCTTTGCAGACGTCACCTCTTCATCCCAGCCCCTGCCAGGGCTGGCTTCGCGCAAATGCGCGGGCGCAATGCACATGCCAAGGGTATGCTTTGAGCCCGTCTGCGGGACAGACCAGTGTTTGGGGCCTGCAGGGTCGCTGTCACCATGTACATATGTGCAACTAACAATTGCTACTGCTGTTGCTGGCCGTAACTGGCTGCGACACACCATGTGACGTTGATGGCGTATTATTGTTATTGTTGTTGCTGTTATGCTGTTATTATGGATGTTGTTGTTGTTGCTGTTGTTGCTGTTGCCCGTGGTGGTGGTGGTAGTGGTTGATCAAGAACCCCTCCCAAAGATGGATGGACGGCTTCCCCGGCCGGTACAGAGGGAAACGAACGACTTGAATGAACCGCCAGCCGGCTGATGGGCGAGCCGAGGACGAGCTTAACGGCAAGACATGAAACGCGCATTACCACGACATGAATAGCGTCAGCCGACCTGTAATAGCATGCGCATATCCATACGGCATGCGCTGGTTGGGGGGTTGCGAGTAAGAGCGTCAATGCATGCAGATGACTGACTTGACGAGATGCTGCCTTTGCCATGTCCATAACAGGCGGGAAATAATGGTATCCGTAGGCAAGGCACATGGAGCCAAGCCACCATGTGACTGCTGCATGCCACAAACGGGGCAAGAGTCAGAGTAACGAGGAAAATTCGATAAAAAAAATCATGGGCCGAGAGAGAAGAGAAAAAATCAGCACGGGCGTCACAACGTAGCCCGCAAGAGCCTCCTCGTCCCCTTCACTTCTCCTCTGCCTAGACTACCTAATGTACATACATACCTACCTAGGTACCTAGGTACTGTAGGTACCTAAGTAGACCAAAGGTCCCTTGGGCCGTAGGCGTGTTTCCCTTCTACATCAACGCCCTCCCACATCTCCCATCCATCCCCCCACCCCCCTTCTTCGCGTCCCCCTCCGGTGCCGCAAGAGCCTGAAACCACTTGTCGCGTCAAGAGTGCGTGACGAAAAGGGACAAATCAAACGGGGTGGGTCACCGTCAGCCTCTCTCGCCTCCATTTTCGCCGCCTCGTGTTGCCTGCCGTAGCTGTCCTGCTGCTGCTGCTGCTGCTGCTGCTGCCACTTACGACGGCCGGGGGGTGCATGCTTGTTTCTTTTTTTCCATCCAGGTTCCCTTTGCCGCCGTCCCTTTATGCCCTGCTCCGCTCTGCTCCATTCCATTCCTTCTAGAAACATCAGCCGATACACACACAGCCTCTCTCGCATTGAGCATATGAGCGCCAGTCTCGAAAGAGCATCCTGGTCAACAGCACCACACCCAATTGCCCAGCCTCTCTCCCACCCCCCCTCCGCCCCTCCGCCCCTCCGCCCCTCCCCTCCCCTCTCCTGATCCACCCCATCTTCTTCTCGTCTTCCCTCCCATCTCTCCCTCCCCCACGCCGCTACAAAAGGTAGCCTTTGCCCGCGGACCCTTTGCCGTCGGCTCCGTCCGTCTCGTCTCCATCATGGCTGCCGCTGCCGCCCAGGAAGAGTTCAACGACCTGATCGCAAGCAACACCCATCGCGAGACTCTTCATCCCGACGACCGTGACGACCCCGATAGCAGCCCTCGCGACGACGCTGACGACGACGAAATCGCCTACCGCACCGCTCACATCGACGCAGCCATGCGCATGCCTACAGCCTCCTCGGAGCTCAAGCTCCCGCCCGCCTCCTTCGACAGCGGTTGCGCCACGGGCGTCAAGGGCGTCATTGCCGATGCCCGGGCCTTCCAGACAGCCCGCCGCAGCAAATGGATAGACCGCGCAAAGTCGGCTCGCCGCAGCATTCTTGGCATGGCCGGAGTCGTCGCCAATGGCTCCCGCAGCGAAAGCGAGACGGATGAGGATGCCCGCAGCACCCACGGCGCCGAGGACTCGGATGAAGAGGCCTTTCTGCAACAGTGGCGCGAGAGTCGGCGGCGCGAACTCGAGACGGATGCCAACCAAGCCATTCGCAGCCGGAGAACAAGCCCGAGCGTCCGCATCTACGGCCGTCTCGACCAGGTGGATGCTATGGGCTACCTCGACGCCATCGAAAAGGTCAACAGGGAAACAAAGGTAGTCGTTTTTGTCGCCGACCACGAGGTAAGGAACCCTCCTCCCCCATCCCGTTGCAAGGCTCGAGCGGTTACTGACGCCGGGCACAACAGTGCGACGTCTCGGCCACGATTGAGTCGGCCTTGCTCCCCCTCGTAAAGGAGAACCCGACGATACATTTTGTCAAGGTGCACTACGACGAAATCGAGTTCGACCCGGCCGCCGTGCCCTCGCTCCTGGCCTACTGTAACCAAGGAGACCTGTTCGCCAACCTGACGGGCATCATTGAGATGATGCCTGATGACGAGCCCTTTGCTGCCGAATCGCTCAAGAAGATCTTGCGAAGGCACAGCGTCCTGTAGTCGGGACCCGGAGGTCTGCATTCACGCCTTTGGTGAACGCTGAAGAGCCTGTCGCGTCCAGCATCGCTCACTTGAGCTCGTTCCCTCTTCCACCACCCTTCTCTGAGGAACCGAGACTGGCCATTTGCATCACCAGTTCTCTCTCTACAACGATACCCCGCCTCGTTTCTTCTTGGCGACCTACCTCTCACGCACGCCGCACAATCTTTTCGCGCCAAAGCATGATCTTGTCCGACGGTTGAGTCTTTTCTTGCCGGATTACTGGAGTTGCGGAACCGGATTAGAGGTGCATGGACATTGCGGAAATAGCGTTGCGATTTTTTGGTCCACGCATGGATTGGGTTTGCAGCCGACGTTGAATCCAAGCGGCACGCTCATGTCTTTTGAAATTTTTGTTGCTCATGAGCCAGGGGCTACAACTGTCTACCCCCCCTCCTCTTCCCTGGCTTTCCTTTACTCTAGCCTCGATCATGCTTTTTCTGGTGGGGACCCGCCCGTACCGTTCCAGACGCCGCCCTGCGAAGTGTATCACCATGTACGACCAACCTTTTCCTTTCCTTATCCTTCCTCCATGTCTTTCTCTTTCCGCCTTTCGTATTGCTTTATATGATGTCCTTTATAGACGAGCTTGTGGCCCTCGGGGGCTTGGAGGAGGTGGACCACGTCTTCTTGAAAGAAGAGGTTTCCAGAGAATGATTCTTTTGGACATGGGAAGAGTTGGAGAGGCGACACGAGGAACACGAAAATGCTTATTTATGATGTTAATGACATATTGCATTGTCAACTGGATGTTCTCGCCGTGCAAAAAAAAAACGACGTCGTCTTGCTGGTCTTTTATATGCTACTCTGCAGGTCAAGCTGTGAGGTGATGACGCGCATGTGCCCGTGAACTGTGCCGGTTACGCACGCACGCACGAATACATAGATACGTATGTACTTGGAAGTCACCCATGTGCATCTGCATGCACTTGAGCCCTCCTCGCAACCTACGGGATCGTGACATGACAGCCAAGTGGGGGCCAAGAGTACGGGGTACAGATTGCGTGCACGGTGCCGAGTACCTGGGCATGTACGTACATATGTACAGTATAATCCACCAAAGAAGAACGAACACCTCGACCCTGCCCCTTTGCAAGCCGCCCAACATCTATCGATGACTGGCTTGCGACAAAGAACTCGCTCATCGCTGACCGACATGTCACTGCATCACGTAGAGAGAGGCCTTTATGCGCGGTGAAGGATGGCGGCGCACCTCGAGAGGCGGCGGTAGGTTTGGGCCCGGCGACGGCGCTTCTGCACGGCCCATCTGACATATCTAACACCACCACCAATGAAAGTGGCATGTACGAATAGTCGACTGCGCCAAAATACCTTTGATGGCTTGTCAACGTGTCCACCTTTGAGACTCTAATAGTGTCTGTCCAGTTGGGAGTTGGGCCTTGGAGCACATGGGTGAATCCCATCCATATCCCCCCCCCCCCCTCCAAAAAAAAAGATTAAGGACCTGAAGATACCGGTAGACTAGTAGGTAGGTAGGTATGTAGGTAGGTATGGGGCAGGCTGCAAAGGCAGTATTTACGTACCTACAGCTCAGTGGACCTTGTTGGGGACAGAGCATCCACGTGGGTATGTACACTACCTGGCATTACTCCGAAGAGGCAACGAGGTAGAATGCATGGATTCGTAGAGAGGTATCTATCAGTCCATACAGTCTATACCTAGAAAGGTAGGTAGGCCTGTTCACGGAACAAACAGGCAAGGTACATACATGTACGCCCAGAGGCATTTTGGATTCCCGTGCTCACCTTCTGTCCCCTGCCCTGGGGGTTTCCAGGACTCATTCTCTCCCATCCGGCCTCGTACTCTCAGCGCTCGGCGCCGTCACGCTTCCACGACAAGCCACCGCCCCCCCCTCCTTCAACAAGCACAAAAGAAGCGTCCACAACAGAAACCCATTTGCCTTCCTGCGCTCTGAGAAAATCAGCCACAGGCCCTCCCTCTGCGAGGCACCGAGGTCACGCCCGCCTGATGACGCCCCGCCCCTCTCCACCTGCCCAACTACCCCACCTCCTCTTACCCAGCCTACCTGAACAAGTCAGTCAGCCTCAGGCTTATTAGATTTCGACGGGCTGTCACCAGGTAGCGGCGAGCCGTATTTCGAATGACCCTCGGCTAGATTTCTTCTGTTGCCCTCTTCTACATGGTGGTCAGTTTCTTGTGCCTTCCGAACCCTCACCAGAAACAAAGCCTGCTGCCTTGCCTCTTTGCCCTTCCATCCTCTTCCTGTCTCATCTGTCCCCTTTTGCTGCCCCGCCTCGTCCGTCACGTCACTAGCTCCCACCGTCGTCCATGCATGCCGCTCCGCCTCAGACTTGCTTCATGACAGGCTGAAGAGAGCCTCGCTGGCAAAGACGATCCAAAGTCGACCTGCTGACGCCCCGTTATGGAAGAGCAGGCCTCCGCTGCATCCACGCCTCCGCCCACGAACCGTCGTGATCCATCCGCACAGCCGACGTCGACCACCCCGCAACCTGTCCTCTCCAGTTCGGAGCCTTTTCTTCGCTTCCCTCGGCCCCAAGGAAATCGACGTCTGGCCAACTGGATCTCCGCCAGCGATCCAGACATAATGCGCTTGACGACCGCCACAGAGGACACTGGCCTGGCCGAGTCCACGTATGAGCTGATCACGGGCACCGACAGCGAGTCCCAGGATGGCAACTACACCGAGTCCATGGGCGACTCGGTCGGCTCCCTGGACCCCCATCGCCCCGATGATGTCCATAGCCTCGATGGCACCGAGTACACGCATGACGGCGAGTCGGTCGCCGACGACGTCGACGTGCTACCCCGGACGTCGTCATACGAGGGAGTCGACGGCAGCAACGACGACGAGGCCCAACGAGTCGAGGGGGAGGAGAACGACGACACCCTCGTTGCCCAGGAATACAACCCAGACGGCTCGGAGACTCGAGATGAGGCTTGCTCCCGGTCCTCCCTTGAGTATACCCAGCATAGTCTCGGCACACCGTCCATCTTGACGCCCGAGGTGAGTAAGCTGGCGGGCATCCCGACCCTGGACGTTCGGCACCTTGAACAGTCGCCGGCCGAAAAAACAGGGAGCCGTCGGACACGCCTTAACAACAAGCTGTCCCATCTTTGGCAAGCCGGGGCTCGCGTCAAGGACTACGTCAAGGACGCGGCCTCGGTGGCCCTCATTCCGTTGCTGTTCACGGCTGCTCTCACCACGCTGATCTCCGCCATGGAACGCAACTACGCTGAAAACTCCAGACCGCACCCCGTCGCCGTAGTCTCCACAGTCACGGCCACCACAACGTCTATCGTTGTCTCGACGGCCAAACCCTCTTCCCGAGCTCGCTCTCGCCCACCCTCGACTGGCGGAATGGGCTTGATACCGCTCAGCGATGGGACCTCGGACGAGTGGCTCTTTGGCGCCCGGAAGCCCTCCATCTCCTTCACTCCCCAAGCCCAAACCGATGTCCTGGTCCACGTCCCCGGATATGTCAAACAAGCCTGGCTAGCAAGAGACTGCTTGGCAATACACGCCGTCAGAGACGGTCGGCAGATCGAGACATCCTCATCGCCAGTCGACGAGGGCATCCTTCTCCGATTCCCCAAAAAAGAGGCATACGGCATTGTCAACCTGTCTCTGGAAGCCACTTGTCGCCCAAGGGTCCAGAGGATGGTCAAGGTCCACTTTGGAAAGGGCATAATGGAGGAGGCCCTGGAAATGACCAGGAACCTTGCCCATGACCTGTCGGGTCTCGTTCCCGCGGTAGCCCAGGAAGCAGAGCGTTGCTTTGAGGGAGCAAGGCGGTCACTTGGTGCGGTATCCGACAGCGTTGGCAACAGTGTTGTTTTTGTGTCTGACGATTTGCTTGGCCGGCTCGATAACGCACTCTCTGGGGCACGGCAGTCACTCGAAGGTGCCAGGGCAAGTGCGCAGAGTCGCATCGCGGGTGCGACTGGAGACATTGCCAAGAACCTCGGCGCCACATCGCAGCATGTCAAGGAACGGCTGAACCGGGTGCAAGATGTCCAGAGCCAACTCCAGCTTGTTCTACTCGATGCTCGGATCTCAGCAAAGCTATGGTGGCTCGAGGCGACGGGGCGTAAGGACGAGCACGACGATTATCAACGCAAAGCAAAGGAGTTCGTGGCCAAGAAGCACATGGCGGCCAAAGAGGCGGGTCAGGCTAGACGACATCAGGTCAAGGTGGAGACTGGGTCGCGGTTCTGGCCGAGGATGCTGCGGCAGGGCCGGTGCCAGCAGAGTCCTGGCCGTGGCACGCACGAGTGCCGGGCGGAGAGTTAGATGAATACGACGTGTGATCTCTATGGTTTATGCATGGGGTTCCGGATAGCTAAGCTTGGACGGCAAGGAAGGAACAGAGCCTGGGCTGGAGTTTTAAGGACTTGCTATCAATGCAGTTGCTTTAGTAGACTCGCCGCTCATGTTTGCTCCTGTCTCAGCTCGATGGCGGAGCACATGGTGAGTGTGCACTTGTATTTTATCTCGTCTGGCTCTTTCAGGAAGCATGTGTCTTGTGGTCCACTCCCGAGGCCAAGGGGCCACGAAACATGAGGCATGATGGCCCGTGGCAGCCATGGTCGAGCAGTGGTGGTGATGAGGATACCAAATCATGGGTCTTGCCAGTGGTCCCTCGCACCGCGAAACGAACAGCGGGCGTGATGGAGGACTGGCTATGGGACGAAGCACGATTTGTTTGCTAACGCGTGAGTTGGCTGGTGTTGAGGTGAAGCGGCTTTCACGTGTCGTGGCGCTCTTAAGCACGGTCACCTCGCTTGTACCACCTTGATACCTTACCTGAGGTAGGTACCTAGGTAGTACTGGCAGGTATCCGGCAAGTTAAGTACCCTTACTGGGCGGAGATTCCGGAAAGTGACTTTGGGGTGCGCCTGCGACTTGGGTTGAAAAGCTGTGTGCGCCGTGCCAAGGAGGAGGGGGAGGGGCACGTCCCCTATATCTACTAGGTAGGTACAGTAGGTAGGTACCTACTAGATATCTACATAAGCTACTCAGGTACATATGCTACAGTACCTAGACGACGTGGTCGACGACGACGACGACCATAATGAACCTGGAAGTTTCTGCTTCCGCTTATCCAACCCACTTGCCCTCTGCAGGAACTCAATCACTTGAGCCGACAGAGTCTCTGCATCGCCACAATACCAGTCCCTGTCCACTGCGTAGGTCCAAAAGGCGACAGGGCATTGGCCACCTTGTTAGCTCTTGTAAGTATGCATGTACCTACTTAGGTACCGAAGTACCGTACAGCACCGCTATCCCCCCCCAAGCCCCGTTGCGTGGATAACTCTGGGCCCCCGCCCCTTTCCCTTTTGCTCCCCGGTCGGTGGGGCGGCCAAGTGTTGTTGCTCTGGAGGGGTAAAATGGCAAATCTACTTTCTTTACTTTGGCTTGGGCTGCGACGCTGACCAGGTTCTTGTTTTTTCACCCCTCTCTCTCTCTTTGCGCGTCACACAGACTGTCAAGCATCCGACGGAGAAGCGGTTCGAAAACAACAAAGCAAGAAAAATGTCTTCAACGGAGAACACCGAGCCCAAGGTCGAGGAGACGCAGCCCGTCGACGAGGCCAAGTCTGTTGCTGCCGACGAGACAAAGTCGGCCACGGAAAATGAGGTACGAATCTCCCTCGCATCCCCCCCCACGAAGCTGAGGGAAGCAGCCGCCCGCCCTGCTGCTGCGGTGGTCATGGCTGTGCTTGCCGGGTCTCTTGCCCGCCTTGTGTCCATCACCCACCGGCGGGCGGGCGCCTGGCAAGGCCGGCCCGAATAATGGGAGCTGACCTCGACTGACTTGACATGATGCGCCCAGTCCTCCGCCGCCGCGGCGACCGACGAAACGAAGCCCGTGATCTCGTCCGCTGTCTTCTCCATGTTCGGCGGTGGCGCCAAGAAGGAGAAGAAGGACGATGACGAAGACCGGGGCGACAACTCGGGCAGCGCAAAGGCCCAGAGGGAAGCCGCCGAGGCGGCCAAGGGCGATCAGGTACGTCGGCGCGAGCCCATCCGCGGCCTCTCCCGGCCCCGCCCAAGTGACAGGTGCTGACGCGCCGCCGCCGCCCATAGGAAGAAGCCCCCGAGAGCGAGGACGTCCACTTTGAGCCCGTCATCAAGCTCACCGAAAAGGTCGAGACCAAGACCAACGAAGAACTGGAGGACCAGGTCTTTAAGATGCGTGCCAAGCTCTTCAAGTTTGTCAAGGAATCGACCGAGTGGAAGGAGCGTGGAACCGGCGACGTGAGGCTGCTGAAGCACAAGGAAAACGGCAAGACGAGACTGGTCATGCGCCGTGACAAGACGCTCAAGGTCTGCGCCAACCACTATAGTGAGTCTTCTGCGTTCCAGATGCCTTGCCCTGCACGCCCTTGCAGTGTCTAACAGAGTGCACAGTTGTTCCCGAGATGAAGCTTTCGCCCAACGTCGGCTCTGACCGAAGCTGGGTGTGGAACGCCGCGGCCGATGTTAGCGAGGGCGAGCCCGAGGCTGTGACGCTTGCCATCCGCTTCGCCAACTCGGAAAGTAGGTGTTTGGGTGCCGGCAAAACCTCTACTTGGGCGGTACTAACGCCTTGTTCGTAGATGCCAACATGTTCAAAGACGCTTTCCTCAAGGCACAGGGGGAGAACGAGGCGCTGTTCAAGCAGGCTACGGCCGAAGAGACAGCTGCTTGAAAGCTCTTTAACCTCTCACCTCGACTGCCCTGGTGGTCTCTCGGCACACGCAGAGTCACTAGTGCTTGGCATCGACCCAAGTTTCCCCCTTCCCGAATAGTCAGTCACATCAGCATTGAACATGGTCACAGCGATAATCGCAAAACCCCCCCCCAGCCACAATGAAGCCCCCCCCCCCACACTACACTGAAACGAGTTGCTGGGGAGAGAAAGACGAGGCCGGGGAAGGATGGTAGTCGGCCGTGGGGGGCGGAGCACCAAGTGGTGCATCCCCGGACGGAGGTATGGTGGAGGAAGGACAGCGTTTGAGAGCATCACGTCACAACACTCATAGTCGGAAGACTCTTAAAGAAATGCAGTGCAACGAGAGCGTCAGGCCCAAGGCAGTGCGTGATATTGGGGCGCCAGATGAGGAGCGTCGAGTCGTCTGATGCTGTGCTCTCGGCGAACTGGGATTCGTAGATGGTGTCCATGATGGAAAGAAAAGGGAGAGGGAAAAGGGGAGCCCTTTTGAACCTGTCCACCAGGTTGTGGCTGGGCCATTTCCCTTTCTCCCTGCTGCACCCCGTTTCGCATCGTGGCCCATGGATGAGGTACCGAGGGGAGCCCAAAAGGTACTTTCTCGCGTTTCCGGTACCTCAGAGCACCAGACGATGCGGCGCCCTTGCCATGGGCCGTCATGTATCTCGCACATGCAAGTCCGTGCAGCACGTACTGCCCCGTACCAATCTGTCCAAGGAGGCCGGAGGAGGCGAGAAAAAAAAAACAAAGGCAAAAAAAACTGGACGGGTACTTTGTACCAAGGCTGCGAAGGGGCCGCCCAGGGAGCGACGCTAAGACCAAAGAGCATTTTCAGCCTCGGGACCGGCTGCCTTTCTAATTCCCACGTCGTCCCTCTCTCTCCCGTTGCTACCACCTACGAAGTCCCGATCGGTGAATCGACGACAGCCCGTCCTCGTTCGCGGCAGACCGCCCACTCCGTCGCTCCTCGTCGCCCGTTGCGCTCGAACCCCGAACCCTTGATGCTCCAGCCCGTATACAGCTCTTGGGCCTGAAGGCGAATTCCCTGCACGTACATCCCTGTGCCCGGATCGCAGCGTGTAGGAATTTTGTGCGATTTTTTGTCATATCCTATTCCTGTTCCCTTTATTCGCCGCCCACCGCAACGGCCCCTGCGTCCGTCGTGGGCCTTGGATTGTTCTTCGCTGGACGGGCGGTACGGAGGATACGGGAGACCAGACGCAGGGAAAAGAGAAGGAGAGAATAAAGGCTGGTAATCATGTTAGTCGAGGTAAGTCGGAATACATGCCTTTTGCGCGGCGGGTCGGGGAGAGGAGCCAAGCGAGCGCGGCCCTGTGCCGAGTGTCGTACGGCGACGCTATTCACGGGGCAGCAGCCAAAGGCTCGGCAACTGAACAGCTCTCTCCCTTATGGCAAATCTTTGGCCGTGTCGGAGCAACGTCTCGTCCTGTTGTTTGGCCCTGTTGCTTCTTTGTCGGCCGCCGTTTCCGCCGCTCCCCTTTGCCTTGCTCTCTGCCCGCACCCTCCGTCTCGCCTCTTCCCGGCCGAGTGACGGAACAGACAATCAGCCCTTTTCCCCCTCCCCCGCCTTCGCCTCACGGCCACAACAAAGCACACACATCCCACCCCGCCGCGCATACCCTTTTGTTGTCAACCACCGTCATGGCGCCTCGGAGGAGCAAGAGGGCGTCGGCGAGCGCGTCGGCGATGGCGTCCAAGATGGGTGCTAACGACCTGCAGCGAAAGGTCAAGGTCGTCACCGACCAGCATGTCATGTGAGTTCCTCCCCACGAGGCAGAAGACGGGTGGGCAATGAATGCTGAGCATCCTCTGCAGCGACAAGCCCTCGCCCGTGGCCGAGTTCCCCATGAGGGAATGGAGCTTGCGGCTGCACATTCTCGACGAGGACGGCAATGAGCGGCCTGCCGATGTCTTCACCAAGGTCGTCTATCACCTACATCCCACGTTTGAGAACCCGACCCAGAGTTAGTCTCCCAGGCCCGGTTGCGCGCTCTGTGCCCTGGCCTGCCCACTTTGCTAACCGTCGACCTGGCGGCAAACAGCCTTCACCAAGCCACCCTTTACCTGTACAAACGAGGGCTGGGGCGAGTTTGAAATCACCATTGACTGCTACACAACGGAGAAGACGAAGCTGGCGCCCATTACCCACGACCTCAACTTCCAGAAGGAAGTCTACGAGGCGACTCACATGGTTGTCTTCAAGAACCCGTCCCAAGCCTTGCAGGAACGTCTGCGCGAGACGGGGCCCCTGCCCACGGACGAGGACCGACCCAAGAAGAAGGGCATCGCCGCCAAGAAGGGGGCGCAGAAGTTTGACTACGAGAAGATTGCCGAGGCCCTGGAGAAGCTCGAGGAGGAGGATCTGCTGCGTGTCATACAGCTCATCAACGAGAACAAGGGGCCCGACACGTACATCCGGAGCGATGTCGAAGGTGAGGCCCGCGACTCCGCCCCCGTGGGGTACTTGGGTCCCCTCGTTTGTTGATACCAGAGCGCTAATAGTGGACAATCTGGCTGAAGCCGGCGAGTTCTCCATCGACCTGTACACGATGCCCGACACGTTGACGACGAAGCTCTGGGAGCACCTGGTGAGTGCACTGGCGAAAGAAGTAAGGGACAATGTACTCACCTCGGCTCGTTAGTCCAAGAAGGGCCTTGTGAGCTAGTCGGGCCGTCGTCGTGGCGCCCAAGGCCGAGGCTGTCGAGATGGTACCTGGCGGTTTATGGAGCAGTGACAAACGGGTGCACCTCCTGGGCATGGTCCGAGAACCCGAGAGGAAATTTCAAGGGAAGCATGGCAGACAAGGATGAAAAGCCCTCCCTGCGTTGAGCTGAGCCTGAGGATGGCAACAAGGGATATGCGCAGGGTCGCGCGCTGTCGTGTCGTGTACAGAGTAGAGGCAAACGGGGTGACAGTAGGTATCGTGGGATAGCCATGGACCGACTATTTCTTGTCATTGATATGACCATGAGTGGAACGAGCACGCACGAGCAGTGATTGTCGGGGGGGGGGGTTGCTTGCGATGAGTCAGGAGGCAGGGCCAGTCAGATTGCATTGGAGGGCTCGTGGAATGGTTGGTAGCGATGAATGGAGGGTGCTGGCACGGCAGAGGACGTACAGTATGTATGGCCCTGATACGACCAAACTTGAGGGGGCAAGGCGGGCAAGGCAGGCCATTGAGCTTTTATTCGAGGGTATTTCTGGCAGTTGAACGACGTAAACGACGCTCGTGTATCCGTACACAGGTATACATACATGTGCTTGCCAGAGGAGAGCGACGGCCCACGGTTTATGTCACGGCAGCCTCCTCCACTCATTGCCAGTAGTGCTTGAAGCTTGGGCATGTGCGCCGTGGCCCATTTGAAAGACTGGTTACTAAGGCCGCAAGAGCACATGCCGGGGACGGGTCTGGATCGTGGCAAAGGCCTGTCTGTCTGCTGCTGCGGGCGATGAAGCTGCCCGGGGAACAAGCGGGAACATGGCTTTGCATACTACAGAGGAGGATTTCAAAAGTCTTGACCATGTGGCTGTGCACGCTAGTCCTAATCGGGCTACCACCTGCCTATTTAGGAATGCCCGATCCCAATTGGGACTAGTGTGAAAATTGTGCAGTCACGACTTTTAAAATGCTCCTCTGTATGCAGGTGGTAGCCCGATTAGGACTAGCGTGCACAGCCACATAGTCAAGACTTTTGAAATCCTCCCCTGTACAGGTAGGTACCTTGTGCATATACTCTGTACAGAGTACATATTGTACATACGTAAGGAGGCGCAGTTCGTGTGTACATACACAGCGGCAAGAAAGGGAGGTGTAAGTGGACTGGGGAGTGCAATGTGGTGTGGTGGTTGTCTGCACCCCCCTGTATGCATGCACATATATGTATGTAAAGCTGTTAAGCTCCTGCAGGCATCACTGGTAGAAAAGGTCAGTGTGTCCCCCCCCCACCCTCCAAGACGAAGGCCTGGTCGACCCGGGGAAGGTGCCCTTTTGCACGCTGCATGTCCACGACCAATGGTCAATGGAGGCGTCGAGAGAGCAAAGCACCGAGTGGTCAATGGTCAATGCCGAGACAGCGAACCGGGAGAATCGGGTGCTCGCCCGCAAGACAAGGCAAGGCCAAGCTAGGAAGCCATGTACCTACAGTAGATACCTGGGTAAGTATGTATGTATAGTAGTAGATGGGTAAGGTGAGAATGTATGTACGAGTAGGTACCTACGTGCATGGAGAGAGGGCCCGCACGAGGCATGTACGCAGTACAAGTACGAATGCATGCTGCTCCTCTCTCGCGTCAAGGTATCTGTGTACAGTACATACATGAGCTCGTGACATGTTGATGCATGTAGGACGAGCAAGGAGCAGCTTTGGGCCCTTTGCTCGCTTGGTGGGTGAGCGAGTGGGTGGGCGGGCATATATCATGGCGCGGTTATCATGATTGATGAGCTTGACTGGTCACGGCGGGTTTCTGACGTATAGCCTATCTACCTACCTACCTACCTACCTACCTACCTACATGCACTGTATCCTCCAATTCGAACTTGAATTGCAAATGCTGTGCAAGAGAACCTTTGACCGGTACTTGGGCATGGAGGGTGACGTTGGGGATCGGAGCGCGACCTTGGCCGTTTCGATTGGTCAAAGAGTGTCTTTTGATTGGCTTGGCTGTATGTGGACACGGGAGGGGCTGGCCGTTTGCTTCCCACGCCGCGCAACTGGAGACGAGCTTCTCGACCACTGGCGCAGCACTGTTCGTACATACATGCAGAGAAACATGCTCACATCAGGGTTCCTACCTTACCTAGGTAGGTCAGGTAGATACCTTGGGTGGGCACAGCACAGAGTACATACATACATGTATATGTAGTATGCGCCCCGAGATAGGGAGGTAGGGGCATGCAGCATCCACCTATGTACGGGCATTGTAGGTATTGTGAATACTCTGTACAGAGTACTGCACCCGGTATGTGTGCATATACTCTACCTAGGTAGGTAAGCATACATGATAAGGTGGTAGGTAGTGTTGCAAACGTAAGGAGTGCAAACGCCAGGGCCCCACACCCAATTCACTGCGAGAGCCCTAGGCGTAGCCCTCGCCCTTATTTACAGGGGTTAGCTATATATATATAAGGGCACCCCTTCGCACACATATTCCTTTCTAGCTAGCTAAATACTATTATTATCTTTTAAAGCTCCCTCTTTTTATAGGTTATAGCCCTCGCACGCTGCGAAATTACTACCTTAACCTTTTTACCTTAATTATCTTAATTATCTTAATCTTATTTTAAACCTTTAACTTATAGGCCTTTAAAGACTAAGGTAAAAAGGTAGCTTAAGATATTAAGGCTATCGCTACTTATACTATAATAATAAATTAATAGCCTTAACTAAGTATATTATATAAGATATATATACTTAAAAATAATATAACTTTATAGCTATATTTAGCTAACTTTATATTTATATTATACATAATAAAAGATTTACTATAAGATAGTTACTATTATTATTAACGGCTTAAGTATAATAAGATAGTTATTATTAATAGATTTATAACTTCTTTTAACTTTAAATATATATTAAGGGCCTATATATACTTAGTTTAGTAGCACGTAGCCGAATAATTGTTTATTTAAAGCTAAAGAAGGAAGGGGGAAATCTCTATCTAAGCTATATAGCTCCGTACTATATAAAGGTCGCTTAAGCAGCCCGTACTTAAGTTAAGTTCGGGTTAAAGTTAAGCTAAGTTCAGGTAAAGCTCTATACGACTTTAGCTATATATCGGCCTAACTCTTAGTTATTCGCTATAGTATAACTATAGCTCTTCTTATAGTATAGCCTATAATACTATCCCCCCTTTAAGCTATTACATACCGGGGTATATAACGTTATCGCCCCGCCCCTTACTTTACGCTTAATATTAATCGGTATAGTCGTCTTTATTATACTTATAGTTATATATCGACGCACTCCCTTAACTAACGTCGCCTTACGGCGTTAGATATATTATACGCTCGCTTATTTACGCCGCTATATCGTCTTAAGTAGCGCTAAGGCGGTATAATATATCTCCTTTACTTACCGCTATTATTAGTGCTTAAAGCACGCCTTACCTTCCCGCCGCTTATAGTTCCCGGGTATAAATACCCTTTTTCTCTCCCTCTCCCTCCTTTTTCTTTTTTTCTTTTTTAATTATTAATCTTCTCGCGCGCGCGCCCTCTTTTATAATAGCTTCGTCGCGCCGCGCCTTAATATATTTACTATATCTCCCCGCGCCTTATCTCCCGCTATATCGTAGGCGTTTACCCGTCTAGCGCCCCTTAACACGCCTAGCGACTATATACTACCGCCCTCGCGTTAGTCTTCGCGCTTACCGCTATCGCTTAGTAAGCGGAGCGTAATACGTAGCACTACTATATAGCGCCCCCCTTACCTTATATATATTAAACGTATAGCGTCTCTTAATATAGATACTTAGTATAGCGCTTATTAAAATTAAGCCTCGCTTTATACTTATAATTATTTTACTTATACCCGCGCTAAGTTATGCTATTTACTTATATATCCTTATTTTTAGACTTTATACGATATAACGCTAACGCGATATTAATATACTAGCGCTATAATTGCCGCCGCTAACGCGCTTTAAGACTATATATCTTAAAGGATATTTAAGGACTATCGCGCTAACTTATATATATGTTCTCCGATCTTTAATAAATACCGGCTAAAAGGATATTACTAATAATTACTATAGTATACGGAGTTAGCCCGCGCTGCTATTATAGCGCGCTAGGCCTAAATATACCTTAACGTTTAAAGTTAATTTATTAGTATTAGTTAGTAGTAAGTAGCTTACTTAAATCGAGTTTTAGTTTCTTATATATTTTATTTATATTTACTTTATATCTTATTATATCTTATTATATCTATTATTTATTTAGTTATTATTCTTACTTAGTATATATTTATAGCGTATCTTCTTTATATCCGTTATTTAAAATCGTTTTAATGCTTATTAAGCATAGCCCGAAACTCTTTTTTATTTTTCTTAGTTTTTATCTTTTTCTTTACTAGCTCCTTTATCCTATTTCCCGCTTCTTTACTTAGCTTATTATCGTCCTTCCGCTTTGCTTTTATCGTTCTTTATTATACTATTATACCGTTTCTTAAATTCTTTTAAGGCGATTATATCCTAAAAGTCGTTAATTAGCTACTATATTAAGTTAGCATACTTATACTACTTTACTAAGACTTAGTATTACCTCCCCCTTTTAATTTATCTTTACTAAGCTTACTTAATCTTCTTTATAACGTACTTTAGTTTATTATTTTCCTTAATTATTAATAGTAGCTAATAGTTATTAACTACTTAGCTAAGTAAGGGGTTATCCGCTATATAGCGGAGGAACTTTATATATAGTTTTTTATATACCCTCCTTAATATATCGAGTTTTATTATATATAAGCTAACTACTTTTATTATAATATACTTTTAATATAGTTAATCGAGCTTTTAATAAGGCTTATTTATAATATACTTTTTTATATTTAACTATACTTTATTACTTACTTAAAGTCTTTTTACTAGTATATAAAACCGGTTTACTATCTCTTTTTACTTTACTTATAACGCGGCGATCGCCGTTTAAAGGAAGTTAGCGACTTCCTTTATCCTTTATATAAAGCTTTATATGCTCTCTATATTTAGTATAAGCGGTCCCTCCTTTTATACGATTTAAATCGGCTTAATATTATACTTATATATAGCGAAGAAAGGGCTTATACCCGTTATTAATACTACTTAATTATTAAGCGCCGCTTAAGTATAAGGTAGCTATACCCTTTAATCGTTTTACTTATAGTAAATATATATATAGAGGTATGCTTATACCTCTTAGTTTACGCGCTTTATCGCCTTATTAATCTATAAGTAGTAAGCTAAACTTAGCTTCCTTTAAACCTTAGTTTATTAGTAAAATTCCTTTTAAAATTGCTTTATTTAGTTTGTCCTTTAATTTAAAATAATAGATTTTAGTATTTTATAAAAGCGGAAGTAAGATTATAAGAACTTAGTAGTATATACTACTACTCTTATTATTAGTATCGCTTTTAAAGTTATTGCTTTTATTAACCGGTCTATTATTACTTAAAGGTTTTAAGAGCCTTTAGTCCTTATTAGCAGTAAGTTAACTATAAAGTCTATTATTAAGTATATAAATAGCTATATAAGGGGCGGTAATAGTTAAAGAAGCCCTTTTTAGAGTTACCTTTAAATATACCCTTTACCGTATAGCTTATAGTTCGCGATAAGCTAGTATACCGTTAATAACTAGCCCGGCTAAAAGAACTTTTAAGCTAGTATCGCAAGCGTCCTCTTATACTTTAAGTATCTTACCGCTATTAAGTTATATATCCGCTAAGCGATTAATACTTAAAGCTTATCTAGCTTTTTATCCCCCCCCTCCTTAAAGTATTAAGCCTTACTTAGCACTTAAAGTTAGTTTTTAAAGCGAAGGCGCCCCCTTATATTAATTATATACTTACTTACTTAAACCTTTAATTACTATTTTAAGGCGAGCGACTAGTCGCCGTTTCGCATTGCTTAAAACACTACTTAGTACTCCTTATCCTTTTATAGTATTACTATCTACCGCTTTTAAATCTCTTGCTAGTTAAATACGCAAGCTAGTCGTGCTTATTTCTTAAGCGCGTCTTAGCTTAAGTTTAGGTTAAGTTTTAGCTAAACTTTGCCTTTATTCGCCTTGTTTTTATCTTAAGGTGCGGGGTTATCCGCCTTACTTATATAGGCGATTAACCCCGCGTTTTTATCCCCCTCCCGTATTATCGCGATAATACGCTCTTTTTATACTAATTGTCGCGGGAGGTTTATATACTCGCCGCTAAGGGGAACTTAATATCCTATTAATCTTACGCTATCTAGGATTACTTATATTATATATCTTATTTCCTTTTTATAAAATACTTCTTTTAACTTATTTTAATCGTAGCGCGATAAAGCATTAAGTACTACCGCTAACCTCTTTAAGCAGTACTTTAATATAAAGTTATATAAAGCGAGCTTTATCGCTTATTTACTTTACTTTTTATTTAACTTTTTTTTTATTATAAAGTACTTTAAGTTCTTATAATCTATTAGTACTATAAATACTAGCGTATTATATAACTTTACCCCTTAAAAGTTTAAGCATTATATAATTATAAGTAACTCCTTATTATAAATTAAGTAGTTATACTTTACTATATTAAGTTATTTTAAGAAAAACCTAATTAAGTATTATATCCCGTTTAGTCTTACTTATATTAGCACGCTACTTATTATATATCCGGAGTAGTTTGCTTTTAAGTATATTTCCCTTTTAAGGTTATATAGCTATAGTATTAGCGCGTTATAAAATACCTCTTAGATAAACTTAAACGTAGCTTAGTGCTTATTAGTTTATAAAAACGTTATATTCTTTTTGCAAAGACTATTTAAGCACTGCGAGGCCTTAGTATAAAGCGGGATAAAGGTATAGTAGTAATTCGCAAACTTAAAGAAGCTTTAAACGCCTTTTATATTCCTTAGCGCTTATTATATTTAAATAGCTTAAATCTTCTTTAAGTTATACTAAACCTTACCCCTAGCTTATATAATAAAACCTAAGTACTTTACTTCTTTTATTATAAAGTCGTATTTTTATAGGTTTAGTATAAGGCCTACCTCTTATAACTTTTTAAGCACCTTCGCTACTTTTTTTTAATAGTCGCGAAGCGACCTTAATAAGTAAATTAAAACGTTATTTATATACGCTATAACAAACTTATAAAGGTAGTCTTTTAGTACTTAGTTAATATAGCGCTAAAAGGTAGCTAGCGTTCTTATAAAGCTAAATAAGCATACTTACTATTTAAATAGTCTAAACCTTATTTAAAAAGCTATCTTAAACTCGTAGCCCTTTATAATTTTAATCTTATAAAACGCTATAACGACGTTAAGTTTTATAAACTAATATACCTTTACTAATATCTTTAGCGTTTTTATAATTAATAGTAGCGTATACCGGTCCCTTTTTATAATTATATTTAAAGCTTAGTAGTTATAGTAAAAGCGTAGTTAGCTATTAGCCTTTTTTATAAATAATACTAGCGCCGCGGCTAATAAACTACTTAAGCGGATAAGATTTACTTTTAGTAGCTTATTTAAGGTCTTCCGGAGGATAAGGAGTTCTTCCTTTAATATATCGTAAAGGGGCCCTTATAGTAGTAGCGGTTCCTTACCGTCTTTATTTAAGGTAAGATTAATCTTATAGTCTATACTTAGTCGGAATAAGGGCTGCTTAAGTGTCTTTATAGGTGCGAAAAGGTCCGGATAAGCTTATAGTGCTTAAGCTAAGATATAGTCCGCTAAGTTAACTAGCGTTTTTAGCTAAAAAGCTCTCTTTACGTCTTTTATCGTAACCGCCTTTATATTAAGCGCTTATTATCGCCCTTAGCTATCCCTTTAAGCCCTTTCTTATTAGCACTCCGCCGCGAAGATAAAGGCGCTTACTAGCTTCGCCTCTTAAATATTCGCGATCTTCGCGGCTTCCTTTAATCCTTAAAGGCTGATTTAAATCCCCGCTTTTTTATACCGGATTTAATCCCCCCTAGCGTTATAAACTACCTCGTTTTTCTTTATTTATAGTCTCCTTAAGAACATATTATAGCTTAACTCTAGTACTATATAAGTAAATATCTATTTTAAGTGCTTATTAATCTTTATCTTAAACGCTATAATCCCCTTCGTTTAAAGCGTTAATACGTCCTTTAAAAAAGGCTATAGTAGCCTCCTTATCTTATCCGCAAAGGGCATCTATAGCTTTATCGCTACCCCCTTACTTACTACGGTATAATAGTTATAGCTTATATCTATAAGTGCGTTAAGCCCTTTTTTTTTATTAATACTAACCTTAAGTAGTACTAAGTTTAGTATAAAGTGCTTTTTTATTAACTTTTAAGCCGCTTACTATTTCTCCTTTTCCTTTAGCGCTTAACTTTACGCTAAGGTTCCTCTTTTCTTAAATCGGAATCTACTTTAGTTACCTCTTTAGTTATAGCTACGGCTACCTATAAGGTTCCCTCTTTCTTCTTCTTATAAAAGCGGGCGATATACCCTATTATCCTATAAGCGAAATACCTTTATATATTAAGCCGGCTTTATCCTCCTCTTAGCTAAGTTATAACGTTAATTTTACTTATTAAGGTATCGCCCTTTAAGTCCTTTTAGTTTTAAGTCCCCCCCCTTATTACTTTCTTTTAGCCTTAAAACGGCTACTTAATTTACTAAACCCTTTTTAGCTTTACCGCGATTTACGCTACCTAATTAGTATACGCTAAGAAGCTTAAAGTTAAGAGGTCGAATATCGCGAGCGCCTCCTTAAAGCGAAGGCTTAAGGCGCCCTTTAAGAACACGATCTATATATTATATAGCTACGACCCCCCTCCCGCCTCGAAGAGCCTTTACTTAAACTTAAGGAGGAATGCCGCGAACGTTTAGTTCTCTCCTTATTTAATCGTGCGGATAGCCGCCGCCGCCCGCGATTAAATATTAATATTAAGGTAGATTAAATCGAGGTACTTAAGGAATTCTTACTAATCGTAACCTCGGTCCGCGCTAGTGCCGTAGTAAGTCGTTATAGTCTGCTATAGCCCCGTGTTTAAGTAGTTATAGATTAAGTAAAAAACCTCCTTTAAACTTAAAAAGAAGTTTTAGTTAATCTCGCACTTCTTTTATATATATTATGCTTAAGGCGTAAAGTAGCGCTACTAGCTATCGAATTTCCTTAGCGCTAAGAGTAGCTTCCGCTAGTCCTTTTTCTTTATTACTTCCTTTTTTATTATAGGTATTACGGCCCCCGCTATTATATTATAAAGTAGTATTAAACTACTAATTAGTAGGCCGGCCCCTCCTTATATATATATCCTTACTATCTTTTTTAGCTTTTATATTAAGGCTTTAAACTAGCTTATTAGCTATTAAATTTACTAATAGCTTACTTAAACTTAGTAGCTTGTTTTAATAGCTTTTATTTATAATAAAAGGATCGCTTATTTAACCTTTATTTTAATATCGGCCTCTTTTAGCCCTCCTTTTTAAGCCTTATAAGCATAGCCCCCTTATACTAAGTAGGCTTCTTACTCGCGCTATATTATAGTTAGCGAGTCTCTTTTTAAGTCGTATAACCTCGTTTAAAAGGAGCTTTAGATATATTAAGGGCCTATATATACTTAGTTTAGTAGTATATAGCCGAATAATTATTTATCTAAAGCTAAAAAAGGAAAGGGGAAATCTTTATTTAGGCTACGTAACTCCGTACTATATAGGGGTCGCTTAAATAGCCCGTACTTAGGTTAAGTTTAAGTTAAAGTTAAGCTAAGTTTAGGTAGAGCTTTATATAACTTTAGTTATACGTCGGCCTAACTTTTAGTTATTCGCTATAGTATAATTATAGCTCTTCTTATAGCATAGCCCGTAACAATATATAATAATATTAATAGCTTTAAGATAAGGGTATAAAGCTAATATAAATAATCTTTAAGGCTAAGAAAATTATAATTTATAAATAATAATGCTTATAGTTGCCCTTAGCGAAAAAAACCTTAAAGGCTTTTTTAATAGTACTAAGATAATACTTTTAACGGGCATACTTAAGTTTAGTATATAGAAAAAGAATAATAAGGTAGTAAAGTATAGTATTATTATAAGTATTATGCTTAAAATAAAGGATCTTCTTATAAAAAACGGGTAAAAAGCCTATATAACCGCTAAAAAGACTATAAACTTAATTTAAGAGTCTTTTATAAAGGTCTTTAAGGTTATATTTTATACTACTTTTATAAAATTTATTATTATAAAAAAGATTTACTACTATAAAGAAGTTTATAAAGAAGCTATATTAGTATTAAGATTAACTTATTATAGTAAAAAAAGGTTTTTTAAAACGGCTTTTCGTAATTATAGCCTTTAAGGGCATTTAAAAGCATCGCCTTAATTAATTTAGTAATTAAGTATATAATTAATAATACGGGAATTATATCTTAAAAGATAAGATATATAAATAGCTTATAAGAATAGCTAAAGCTAAAAAGTTAAAGGCTCTTACTAATACTACTTTTAGTAAGAATAAAAGCCCCGGTAATAATAGCAGAAGCGGTATTAAAGGCTTTAAAGAGGACTTTAATAAGAATATTATTAGCTTTAGTAAACTAAATAAAAAATATAATACCTTTAAGGAGATTATTATTTTAAAGTGCGGCTACTATATTAAACTAAGGAAAATTATATATAAAGGGCCGGACTGCTAGACTAAGTACCTTAATAAAGCTTTTAAATTTTAAAAGGTACTTAAAGCTATTAAGGCTACGACTAGTAATAAAGGGAATAAGGCGGGCAACGCGGCTATTATAACGGCTAGTAGCGAATTTAATAGCTACCTCTTAAATAGCGCGGTTATAGATAAATATAAGCTTATTTAAGATAAAGCCGTTATAAACTTTAAATATACAACTTATTACTTTAATAACTTAAAATAGTTTATAGATATTAAGGCTATTAACCCTTTTTAATAATATTATTAAATAGTAGCCCGCTATAAGTAAAAACTATAAGCACTATTAAGGTTATTATTAGCAACGTTATACTAAAGTTATTAAATATTAATTACGCGCTAGTATTGCTAGCTAACTTTATTAATAACTAATACCTTAAAAAAAGGTATTAAGCTAAACGATATTAAAGAACGCTTATTTTATATACTTACTAAGACTAAAGTTTATAATATTAAATAAAAGATATATATTATAATAATCTTAAATATAAGACTAAGGGGCATATATATAACCCTTAGCTTTATAGCCTTACTATATACTTAGCGATATATAGATTATAAAACAAAATACCGCCGCTTTAACTACGCTAGCTTAAAGAGGGTCTTTAAAGTATATAATAAGGCTAGCCTTAAGATTAATAAGGAAAAGGCTAAAAGATTTTATTATAAAGCTTATTACTTAAGGAAAGTAGATATAATAATTAGTTATAGCTTAAGCATAATAGCTTAAGCTTTTCTTATATATATATATTAAGACTTCCTTTAATATAAGCTTATAAGCTATAAGAGTATTAACTATTACCTTTATAGTATTAATATCTTTATTAGATTTTACTAAGCACTATTTTCGCTTATATAGGATTAGGCCTTTAATATAATAAAGGCCTTAAAGATATAGGTTAAGAATAGCGCTACTAGCGCCCTTATTTAAGTACTAGCCTTTAATAACGCAATAAAATTCTATATTAAGAGGATAAATACTTAGTTAAAGAAGGATTACTTTATATTACGCTATAGCGCACCTTATATATCTTAGCAAAACGGTAAAATAAAGAAAGCCGGCTATACGCTTATAAAGTCCGTAAAGGTAATATATATTAAGATAAGACTACCGGAATTCCTTTAGCCTTAGTATATAGAGATAGCTATATATATAGCGAGCCTCTTACTTATATATAGCACGGCTTTAAAGGAGGCGCCGCTAAAAGCCTTACTTAAGGAGATTAAGGTCCTTTATATATACTTTATTAAATATATTTAAACTTAAGGTTATATCGTATATATAACTAAGCTATAAAAGACGTTAGCTAAAATAGCTAAAATAAACCTTAAAGTATAAAAAGATAAACTTATAAGTTTTAAGGGGCTTTATAATTATATTTATAAAGTATAGCCTTTTAATTAAAAGAGAATTATAATTACTAAGGATATATACTTTTATAAGGCTATTAAGAAAACCTTACCCCTTAAAGAAAAAGACTATAATATTACGGTCTTTAATAAGGATAAGGATAACGCCGACTTTATAAGGGATATAATACTATATCGCTTAAGCTATTATAATACTCTTAACTATTAAGATAATCCTAACTATAATAAGAACAATAAATTTAAAGAGAGTAAGTTAAGTAGCCTTTAAGTTAAGGGTAACGAGCTAAGGTAATAGTAAGCTCCGAAGCTACTATTACCTTTTAAGTAGTAATAAGCTTTATAGCTAGCGCTACTAACTCTTTATTAAACCCCTTCCCTGCTAATAATAATAATAAAGCTAAGTAATAATAATATAAATATCTTAATACTAAATACCCTAATCTAAAGGCTAAAGGTATACTTAAAAGAGACTATAAGGGTTTAAAGCAGTTTAAAGACGGCTTTTATAAGTGCGAGTTACTTAAGGACTTTCTTAAAGACCTTATAGCTAAAAATACGCTTAATTCCTTATATACTAAACCTTAGTAATAAAAGACTTACGGATTCCTTATTATTATAAGCTATACTATAAAAAGAGCTATAGTTATACTATAGCAAACGACTTAAAGTTAAGCTAACGTATAGCCTAAGTTATATAAGACTTTACTAAAACTTAGCTTAAGTTTAACTTAAACTTAACTTAAGTATAGGCTACTTAAGTAACCCCTATAAAGTACGAAGCTATATAGCTTAAATAAAGATTTCCCCTTTCCCTCTTTAGCTTTAGATAAATAATTATTCGGCTATATACTACTAAACTAAGTATATATAGGCCTTTAATATATTTAAAGCTTCTTTTAAACGAGGTTATATAACTTAAGAAAAGACTTACTAATTATAATATAGCGCGAGTAAGAAGCTTACTTAGTATAAGGGGGCTATGCTTATAAGACTTAAGAAGGAGGGCTAAAAGAGGCCGATATTAAAATAAAGGTTAAATAAGCAATCCTTTTATTATAAATAAAAGCTATTAAAACAAGCTACTAAGTTTAAGTAAGCTATTAGTAGATTTAATAGCTAATAAGCTAGTTTAAAGCCTTAATATAAAAGCTAAAGGAGATAGTAAGGATATATATATAAAAAGGGGCTAGCTTATTAATTAGTAGTTTAATCCTACCTTATAATATAATAGCGGGGGCTATAATACTTATAATAAAGAAAGAAGTAATAAAGAAAAAGGACTAGTAAAAGCTACTTTTAGCGCTAAGGAAATTTAACGGCTAGCGGCGCTACTTTACGCCTTAAGTATAATATATAAAGAAAAAGTATAAGATCGACTAAGACTTCTTCTTAAGCTTAAAAGAGGTTTTTTACTTAATCTATAACTACTTAAATATAAGGCTATAATAAACTATAGCGACTTATTACGGTATTAGCGCGGATCGAGGTTATAATTAGTAAGAATTCCTTAAGTACCTTAATTCGATTTACCTTAATATCGATATTTAATCGCGGGCGGCGGCGGCTATCCGCACGATTAAATAAAAAGAGAACTAAACGTTTATAGCGTTTCTCCTTAAGTTTAAGTAAAGGCTCTTTAAAGCAAGAGGGGGGTTATAGCTATATAATATATAGATCGTATTCTTAAAGGGCGCCTTAGGCCTTTATTTTAAGAAGGTACTTATAATAGTTAACCTTTTAACTTTAAGCTTCTTAGTATATATTAATTAAGTAGCGTAAATCGCGGTAAAGCTAAAAAGGGTTTAGTAAACTAAGTAGCTATTTTAAAGCTAAAAGAAAGTAATAAGGGGGGTAACTTAAGACTAAAAAGACTTAAAAGGCGATACTTTAATAAGTAAAATTAACGCTATAACTTAGCTAAGAGGAGAATAAAGCTAGCTTAATATATAAAAATATTTTGCTTATAAAGTAATAAGGTATATTACCCGCTTTTATAAAAAGAAAAAAGAAAGAACCTTATAAGTAGCTATAGCTATAATTAAGGAGGTAACTAAAGTAGATTTTAATTTAAAAAAAGAGGAACCTTAATATAAAGTTAGGCGCTAAAAGAGAAACGGAAATAGTAAATAGCTTAAAGGTAAATAAAGAAGCACCTTATACTAAACTTAGTACTACTTAAGGTTAGTATTAATAAGAAAAAGGGGCTTAACGTACTTATAAATATAAGCTATAACTACTATATTATAGTAAGTAAGGGGGTAGTAATAAGGCTATAAATACCTTTTATAGATAAGATAAGGAGGCTATTATAGCCTTTTTTAAAAGACGTACTAACGCTTTAAATAAAAAGGATTATAGCGTTTAAGATAAAGATTAATAAGCACTTAAAATAGATATTCGCCTATATAGTACTAAAGTTAAGCTATAACGTGTTCTTAAGGAGACTATAAATAAAGAAAAATAAGGTAGTTTATAACGCTAAGGGGAATTAAATTTAGTATAGAAAAGCGGGGATTTAGATTAGCTTTTAAGGATTAAAGAAAGCTATAAAGATTATAATTATTTAAGGAGCGAAGCTAATAAGCGCCTTTATCTTTATAGCGGAGTGCTAATAGAAAAAGGCTTAAAAAGATAACTAAGGGCAATAACGAGCGCTTAATATAAAAGTAATTATAATAAAAGATATAAAAAGAGCTTTTTAGCTAAAAACGCCGGTTAACTTAGCGGACTATATCCCGGCTTAAGCACTATAAGCTTATTTAAACCTTTTCGCACTTATAAAAGCACTTAAGTAACCTTTATTTTAACTAAGCGTAGACTATAAGATTTACCTTACTTAAAATAAAAATAGTAAAGAGCCGCTATTACTATAAGGGCCCCTTTACGATATATCGAAAGAAGAACTCCTTATCTTTTAAAAGACTTTAAATAAGCTACTAAAGGCAAACCTTATCCGCTTAAGCAGTTTATTAGCCGCGGCACTAGTATTGTTTATAAAAAAGGCTAACGGCTGCTTACGCTTTTACTATAATTACTAAGCCTTAAATAAAATTACGAAAAGGGATTAGTATATACTACTATTAATTATAAAAACGCTAAGGATATTAGTAAAGGTATATTAGTTTATAAAACTTAATATTATTATAGCGTTTTATAAAATTAAAATCGCGGAGGGCTATAAGTTTAAGACGGTCTTTTAAACAAGGTTTAGACTATTTAAGTAGTAAGTATACTTATTTAGCTTTATAAAAACGCTAGCTACCTTTTAATACTATATTAACTAAGTGCTAAAAGACTACCTTTTAAGTTCGTTATAGCGTATATAAATAACGTTTTAATTTACTTATTAAGGTCGCTCCGCGACTACTAAGATAAGGTAGTAAAAGTACTTAAAAAGTTATAAGAGGTAGGCTTTATACTAAACCTATAAAAATACGACTTTATAATAAAAAAAGTAAAGTACTTAAGCTTTATTATATAGGCTAAGGGTAAGGTTTAGTATAACTTAAAAAAAATCTAAGCTATTTAAATATAATAAGCGCTAAGAAACGTAAAAGGCGTTTAAAGCTTCTTTAAGTTTATAAATTACTACTATACCTTTATCCCGCTTTATATTAAGGCCTTATAGTACTTAAACGGCCTTTATAAAAAAAACAAAACGTTTATATAAACTAATAAGCACTAAGCCGCGTTTAAGTTTATTTAAAAGGTATTTTATAACGCGCTAGTACTATAGCTATATAACCTTAAAAAGGAAATATACTTAAAAGCAGACTGCTCTAAATATATAATAAGCGGCGTGCTAATATAAGTAAGACTAAATAGGATATAATACTTAGTAGGTTTCTTCTTAAAATAACTTAATATAGTAAAGTATAACTACTAAATCTATAATAAAAAGTTACTTAAAATTATATAATACTTAAACTTTTAAGAGGTAAAGTTATATAATATACTAATATTTATAGTGCTAATAAATTATAAGAATTTAAAGTACTTTATAATAAAAAGAAAGTTAAATAAAAAGTAAAGTAAATAAGTAATAAAGCTCGCTTTATATAACTTTATATTAAAGTACCGCTTAAAGAGGTTAGTAGTAATACTTAACGCTTTATTATACTATAATTAAGATAAGCCGGAAAGGGCATTTAATAAAAAGGAAATAAAACGCGTAGTATAAATAATTCCGGATAGCGCGCGATTAATAAGATATTAAGTCCCCCTTAGCGGTAAGTATATAAACCTCTTATAATAATTAGTATAAAAAGAGCGTACTATCGCGATAATATAAGTAAGGGAAGAGAATATAAGGTTAATCGCTTATATAAGTAAGGCGGATAACCCCGTACTTTAAAATAAAGGTAAGATAAATAAAGGCGGAGTTTAGTTAAAACTTAACTTAAACTTAAGCTAAGACGCACTTAAGGAATAAGTATAACTAGGCTATGTATTTAATAAGTAAGAGATATAAAAGCGGTAAATAGTAATATTACGAAAGGATAAGGAGTACTAAGTAGTATTTTAAGTAATATAGAATAGCGACTAATCGCTTACCTTAAAATAGCAATTAAAGGTCTAAGTAAGTAAATATATAATTAATATAAAAAGGCGCCTTCGCTTTAAGGACTAGCTTTAAGTACTAAGTAAGGCTTAATACTTTAAAGAGGGGGAGGATAAAAAGCTAAATAAGCTTTAAGTATTAATCGCTTAGCGGATATATAACTTAATAGCGGTAGGATACTTAAAGTATAAAAGGACGCTTATAATATTAACTTAAAAGTTCTTTTAGTTAAGCTAGTTATCGATAGTGCGCTAGCTTATTGCGAATTATAAGCTATGCGGTAAAGGGTATATTTAAAAGTAACTTTAAAAAAAGCTTTTTTAATTACTACTGCCCTTTATATAGCCGTTTATATACTTAACGATAAACTTTATAATCGACTTATTATTAATAAGGACTAAAAGCTCTTAAAACCTTTAAGTAATAATAAACTAGCTAATAAAAGCAATAACTTTAAAAGCAATACTAATAATAAAAGTAGTAATATACGCTATTAAGTTCTTATAATCTTACTTCTGCTTTTATAAAATACTAAAGTCTATAGTCTTAAATTAAAAAACGAACTAAATAAAGCAATTTTTAAAGGAATTTTACTAATAAACTAAGGTTTAAAGGAAACTAAGTTTAGCTTACTACCTATAAACTAATAAAGTAATAAAGCGCGCGAACTAAGAGGTATAAGTATACCTTTATATATATATTTACTATAAATAAGATAATTAAAAGGTATAGCTACCTTACGCTTAAGCGGCGCTTAATAATTAAGTAATATCGATAATAAGTATAAGCCCTTTTTTCGCTATATATAAGTACGATATTAAGCCGATTTAAATTATATAAAAAGAAGGACCGCTTATACTAAATATAGAGAGTATATAGAGCTTTATATAAAAGATAAGGGAAGTTATTAACTTCCTTTAAACGGCAATCGCTATATTATAAGTAAGATAAAAAAAGATAGTAAATCGGTCTTATATACTAGCGGAAAGATTTTAAGTAAGTAATAAAGTATAGCTAAATATAAAAAAGTATACTATAAATAGGCCTTATTAAAAGCTTAACTAGCTATACTAAAAGTATATTATAATAAAAGTAGTTAGCTTATATATAGTAGAACTTAATATACTAAAGAGGGTATATAAAAAACTATATATAAAGTTCCTTTGCTATATAGTAGATAACTCCTTACTTAGCTAAGTAGTTAATAGCTATTAGCTACCGCTAGTAATCGGGGAAGATAATAAACTAAAGTATGCTATAAAAAAAATTAAGTAAGCTTAATAAAGACGGATTAAAAAAGGGAGATAGCGCTAAGTCTTAGTAAAGTAATATAAATACGCTAACTTAATATAGTAGCTAATTAGCGACTTTTAAGATATAATCGCTTTAAAAGAATTTAAAAGACGATATAGTAATATAATAAAAAACAATAAAAGCAAGGCGGAAGGATAATAGTAAGCCGAGCTAAGAAGTAAGAAATAAGATAAAGGAGGTAGCGGAGAAAAGGAGGAAAACTAAGAAAAATAAAAAAAAGTTTTAAGCTATGCTTAATAAATATTAAGACGATTTTAAACGATAAGTATAAAGAGGATATACTATAAACGCGTACTAAGTATAGATAATAATAAGATAAATAAGGGATATAATAAGATATAATAAGATATAAAGTAAATATAGATAAGATATATAAAAAACTATAACTTAATTAAAGTAAACTACTTATTACTTACTAATATTAATAAATTAACCTTAAACGTTAAGGTATATTTAAGCTTAGCGCGCTATAATAATAGTATAAGCTAACTTTATATACTATAGTAATTATTAGTAATATCCTTTTAGCTAGCGTTTATTAAAGATCGAAAAACGTATATATAAGTTAGTATAATAATCCTTAAACGTCTTTTAAGACGTAT
Source organism: Ophiocordyceps robertsii (assembly GCA_027405785.1). Classification (NCBI taxonomy): domain Eukaryota; kingdom Fungi; phylum Ascomycota; class Sordariomycetes; order Hypocreales; family Ophiocordycipitaceae; genus Ophiocordyceps; species Ophiocordyceps robertsii. Next base: position 54,872 of record JAPEBW010000212.1, read on the forward strand.
AATCTTAAAGCGCGTTTATAGCGGCAACTATATTGCTAGTATACTAATATCGCGTTAGTATTATATTATATAAAGTCTAAAAATAAGGACATATAAGTAAATAGCGTAATTCGGCGCGGGTATAAGCAAAATAATTATAAGTATAAAGTAAAGCTTAATTTTAATAAGCCTTATATTAAGTATCCGTATTAAGAGATATTATACGTTCGATATATATAAAGTAAGGAGGGCGCTATATAGTAGTGCTATATATCGCGCTTTACTTATTAAGTAATAATAGTAAGCGCGAAGATTAATATAAAGGCGGTAGTATATAGTCGCTAAGTATATTAAGGGGCGCCGGATAAGTAGATACTTATAATATAGCAAGAGATAAAGCGCGGGGGGATATAGTAAATATATTAAGGCGTAGTATAGCGAAGCTATTATAAGAAAGGGCGCGCGTATAGGTAAATTAATAATTAAAGAAAGAAAAGAAAGAAAAGAGGGAAAGGGAAAAAGGAAGGGTATTTATACTTAAAAACTATAAGCGGCGGGAAGGTAAGGTATACCTTAAGCATTAATATTAGTAGTAAGCGGAGAAGATATATTATACCGCCTTAGCGCTATTAAAGATAATATAGCGGCGCGGATAAGTAAGCATATAACGTATCTAACGCTTTAATATAATATTATTTAAGAGAGGCGTTAGTATATAATTATAAGTATAATAAAAATAACTATACTAATTAATATTAAGCGTAAAGTAAGGAAGTAAGGCGCTAACATTATATACCTTAGTGCGTAATAGCTTAAAAAGGGGATAGTATTATAAGCTATATTATAAGAAAAGCTATAGTTATATTATAGTAAACGACTTAAAGTTAGGCTAATATATAGCTAAAGTCGTATAAGACTTTACTTAAACTTAGCTTAAGTTCGACTTAAACTTAACTTAAGTACGGGCTACTTAAGCGACTTTTATAAAGTACGAAGCTATATAGCTTAAATAAAGATTTCCCCCTTTCTTTTTTAGCTTTAAATAAATAATTATTTAGCTATATACTACTAAACTAAGTATATATAGGCCCTTAATACTTACTTAAAGTACTATAAGCTAATAAAGTATACTAACTTAATAACGGGCTAACTTATTAATAAACCGGTTAAGTAATAGCGGTTAAAAAAAGGTATTAAAAGACTATATTAAGGGCTTAAATAAAGGAGCTTATTATAATAAACTAATACTAAGACTTATTTAAACTAAGTATATTAATAGCCTTTAAAGTAATTTACTAAAAAAAAGATTAATTTAATAACTTAAGTTACTAGCTAGTCCTTTTTATATTTAGTATAATAATTACTACTATAAAAAGATTATTAATAACTTAAAAATAAGGTTTTAAGAAGGATAACTATAAGACTTACTAATTACTTATAATAAAGTAAGAAATTAATAAGTTAAAGTAAAAGGATATTTAAAGCTTTATTTATAGACTATTAAGGGCTTAAGTTTTTAATAGGAAATAAGTATATCTTAAAAAGCTAATTTAAAGTAAAAAACCTTTTATAAAGGCTTGTTAAGTTATTTAAAGAAACTAAGATTTAAAAGATAGGCTTATAAAGAAGCTTTATATAGTAGTAGCATACTAAACTTTATTAAAGCTATTTATAATAATCGTTATAGTTAAGAACTTAAAATAAGAATAATTTAATATTATTTACGCTTATATATATATAAAAGTATAAAAAAAGGCTTTTATTATATAGCCTTATAAGCTTAAAGATAGTATAAGCTAAGTTTATAAGCTTAATAAGGCCTTATATAATTATAAAAGCTCGCTTAAGTAATAATACGACTAAGTAAGTATAAACTTAAGAGAATATAGCTTTAAGCGCCTTAAGATAAATAAGTATATCCTCCGCTATAAAGTAAGTAATATACTTATAATCGTTTATATAAATAATTTTATTATAATAATACTTACTAAGAAAGCTATTAAAGCCGCGGCTAATATCTTAACTAAGCTATATAAAACTAAGTAGCTTAGCGAGCCTTAAAAATTCCTAGGTATTTACTTTAAATAGGATAAAGCGGTAAGAATAATTCTTATATACTAAATAAGGTTTGCTAAGAAAATCCTTAAGAAATTCGGTTAAGAGGTTATTAAAGTTATAAAAGCGCTATAGCTAATAAGACTTAAAGTTCCTTATAACTAAAAAAGTTAAGAACTTATAATAAATACTATAAAATAGCTTTATTAAACTAGTAGCCTTAATTACTTATTAATAAGCACTTAGCCGGATATTATATATATAATAAATAAGCTTTTTAAGGCTAATATTAACTTAATATATAATTATATAATAATTATAAAGACGCTATAGCATTATATTAAAAGCACCTTAAACTATAAAGTTATAATAAGGGGGAAATACTTTATTTAAGACCTTAAGCTCTACGTATATATAGATACCGCTTTTATTAATTACTAAAGCACTTATTACTTTATAGCGGGCTATATTATATTCCTTAGTAATAAGCCTATCTTTTAAAAAAGTAAGAAGTAAACGATTATAGTGACTTTATTAATAAAAGCGGAGTTTATAAACCTTATACTTATAAGTATAGCGGCGATATAATAATATTAGCTATTTATAAAGCTAGGCTAGCTATAGCTAAGTTTATTTATAATCTTTATAGATAGCTAAAACGCGAAGCTTATAGTGCTAAATAAAAATAACTTAGCTAAGACTAAGTATATTAATATCCGCTATAAATATATTATTTACTATATTAATAAGGGCTTTTTTCGGCTAGTATAAGTATAGATTAATAAGATAATCGTAAATAGCCTTATAAAAGGCCTCTTAAAAGAGAAATATAATTAATTCGTTTAATAGCTAAGAATAAAAAAAGCGGCTAAATAAAGCTTTAAAAGGCTATAATAAGTTAGCCTTAATAAGGCTACAGCACGTAGTTATACTACTGTTCGTTGCTATAAGGCAGCTATTTAATTAAGCTACTATATTAAACGGCGGTAGTAAAGGTAAAAGAAAACGAATTAACTAAGCTACTAGCTAGTTAATTAACTACGCCTATTAAGGGTTAGATATACAAGCGTAGCCCGGGCTTAATTTAAGGCCTAGCCCGTAATACCACTCCCTCTTTACCCCGCCGCCCTTAAGTAAAGCTAATAAGTCGTCTCCCTTAACTAGTAGCTTTTATAACTATAAGCTTAAGCCGTCTTTATTAATATATTAGTAAGTCTTAAACTTAAGACCCTTTATTATAGCTTAGTTAACTATAATAAGTTAGCTTTAATAAGGCTATAGTACATAGTTATACTACTATTTATTACTATAAGGCAGCTATTTAATTAAGCTAGTATTATAAGCTATACTATAAAAAAAGCTATAGTTATATTATAACGAACGACTTAAAGTTAAGCTAATATATAGCTAAAGTTATATAAGACTTTACTTAAACTTAGCCTAAGTTTAACCTAAACTTAACTTAAGTATAGGCTACTTAAGCGACCTTTATAAAGTATAAAGCTACGTAGCTTAAATAAAGATTTTCCCTTTCTTTCTTTAGCTTTAAATAAATAATTATTTAGCTATATACTATTAAACTAAGTATATATAGGCCCTTAATATGTTTAAAGCTCTTTTTAAATAAGGTTATATAACTTAAAAAAAGACTTACTAGCTATAATATAGTATAAGTAAAAAGCTTACTTAGCGTAAAGAAGCTATACTTAAGGGGCTTAAAAAGAATAGCTAAAAAAGGCTAATATTTAAATAAAGGTTAAATAAGCGATCCTCTTATTATAAGTAAAGGCTATTAAAATAAGCTACTAAGTTTAAGTAAGCTAGTAATAAATTTAATAACTAATAAGCTAGTTTAAAGCCTTAATATAAAAACTAAAAAAGATAGTAAAGATATATATATAAAAAAAGGCCGGCTTGTTAATTAGTAGTTTAATACTACCTTATAATATAATAATAAAGGCTATAACGCTTATAATAAAAAAAGAAGTAATAAAGAAAAAAGACTAATAAAAGCTACTTTTAGCGCTAAGAAAATTTAATAGTTAGTAGCGCTACTTTACGCTTTAAGTATAATATATATAAAAAAAGTATAAGATTAACTAAGACTTTTTCTTAAGCTTAAAAGAGGTTTTTTACTTACTCTATAACTACTTAAATATAAAGCTATAGTAAACTATAGTAATTTACTATAATACTAGCACGGATTAAGGTTATAATTAATAAGAATTCCTTAAGTACCTCGATTTAATTTACTTTAACGTTAATATTTAATCGCGGGCAGCGGCGGCTATCTATACGATTAAATAAGAAAAGAACTAAATATTTATAGCGTTCTTCCTTAAGTTTAAGTAAAGGCTCTTTAAGGCGGGAAGGGGGTCGTAGTTATACGATATATAGATCGTATTCTTTAAAGGCGCTTTAAGCCTTTGCTTTAAGGAGGCACTTATAATAGTCGACCTCTTAACCTTAAGCTTCTTAGCATATATTAATTAAGTAGCGTAAATCGCGGTAAAGCTAAAAAGAGTTTAATAAACTAAGTAGCCGTTTTAAGGCCAGAAAAAGATAATAAAGGGGGCAACTTAAGACTAAAAAGACTTAAAAAGCAATACCTTAATAAGTAAAATTAACGCTATAACTTAGCTAAGAGAAGGATAAAGCCGGCTTAATATATAAAAGTATTTTACTTATAAGGTAATAAGGTATATTACCCGCTTTTATAAAAAGAAAAAAGAAAAAACCTTATAAGTAGCTATAGTTATAATTAAAGAGGTAATTAAAGTAAATTCTAATTTAAAAAAAGAGGAACCTTAGCATAAAGTTAAGCGCTAAAGGAAAAAAAAAATAGTAAATAGCTTAAAGGTTAATAAAAAAGCACTTTATATTAAACTTAGTATTACTTAAAGTTAGTATTAATAAGAAGAAAGGGCTTAATATACTTATAAATATAAGCTATAATTATTATACTATAATAAGTAAGGGGGTAGCGATATAGCTACGGATACCCTTTATAAATAAAATAAGGAAGCTGCTATAGCTTTTTTTAAAAAACGTATTAACGCTTAAAATAAAAAGGATTATAGCGTTTAAGATAAAGATTAATAAGTACTTAAAATAGATATTTGCCTATATAATACTAAAGTTAAGCTATAACGTATTTTTAAGGAGATTATAAATAAAGAAGAATAAGGTAGTTTATAATACTAAAAGGGATTAAATCCGGCATAAAAAAGCAGGGATTTAGATTAGCCTTTAAGGATTAAAAAAAGCCGCGAAGATCGTAAATATTTAAAAAGCGAAGCTAATAAGTGCTTTTATTTTCGCAGCGGAGTATTAATAGGAAAAGGCTTAAAAGGATAACTAAGGGCGATAATAAGCACTTAATATAAAGGTAGTTATAATAAAGGATATAAAGAAGGCCTTTTAGCTAAAGATACTAATTAACTTAATAAACTATATCCCGGCTTAAGCACTATAAGCTTATTTAGACCTTTTCGTACTTATAAAAGCACTTAAGTAACCCCCGTTTTAATTAAGTATAGACTATAAAATCTATTTTACCTTAAATAAAAATAGTAAGGAGCTACTACTATTATAAAGGCCCTTTTACGATATATCGAAAGAAGAACTCCTTATCCTTTAAAAGACCTTAAACGAGCTACTAAAAGCAAACCTTATCCGCTTAAGTAGTTCGTTAGCCGCGGCGCTAGTATTATTTATAAAGAAGGCTAATAGCTACTTATACTTTTATTATAACTACTAAGCCTTAAATATAATTATAAAAAGAGATCGGTATATGCTATTATTAATTATAAAAATACTAAGAATATTAGTAAAAGTACGTTAGTTTACGAAACTTAATATTATTATAGCGTTTTATAAGATTAAAATAGCGGAAGGCTATAAGTTTAAGACGGCCTTTTAAATAAAGTTTAGACTATTTAAGTAGTAAGTATACTTATTTAGCTTTATAAAAATACTAGCTACCTTTTAACGCTATATTAACTAAGTGCTAAAAGACTACTTTTATAAGTTTATTATAGCGTATATATATAACGTTTTAATTTACTTATTAAAGTCGCTTCGCGATTATTAAGATAAGGTAGTAAAGGTGCTTAAAAAGTTATAAAAGGTGGGCCTTATACTAAACTTATAAAAATACGACTTTATAATAAAAAAAGTAAAGTATTTAAGTTTTATTATATAGGCTAAGGGGACGGTTTAATATAACTTAAAAAAGATTTAAGCTATTTAAATATAATAAGCGCTAAGGAACGTAAAGGGCGTTTAAAGCTTCTTTAAGTTTATAAATTACTACTATACCTTTATCCCGCTTTACGCTAAGGCCTTATAATACTTAAACGGCTTTTATAAAAAAAACGCAACGTTTTTATAAACTAATAAGTACTAAGCCGCGTTTAAGTTTATTTAAAAGGTATTTTATAACGCGCTAGTACTATAACTATATAACCTTAAGAGGGAAATATACTTAAAAGCAAACTACTCCGGATATATAATAAGTAGCGTGCTAATATAAATAAGATTAAATAAAATATAATACTTAGTAGGTTTTTTCTTAAAACGACTTAATATAGCGGAGAATAATTACTTAATTTATAATAAGGAGTTACTTATAATTATATAATACTTAAACTTTTAAAGGGTAAAGTTATATAATATACTAGCGTTTATAGTACTAATAGATTATAAGAATTTAAAGTACTTTATAATAAAAAAGAAGTTAAATAAAAGGTAAAGTAAATAAGCAATAAAGCTCGCTTTATATAACTTTATATTAAAGTACCGCTTAAGGAGGTTAGCGGTAGTACTTAATACTTTATCGCGCTATAATTAAAATAAGCCGGAAAGGGTATTTAATAAAAAGGAAATAAGATATATAATATAGATAATCTTAAATAGCGCACGACTAATAAGACGTTAAGTCCCTTTTAGTAGTAAGTATATAAACCTTTTACGATAATTAGTATAAAAAAAGCGTATTATCGCGATAATATAAAAAAGGGAAGAAAACGCGGGGTTAATCTTTTATATAAGTAAGGCGGATAACCTTATACCTTAAGGTAAAAGTAAGGCAAATAAAAGTTAAGTTTAGCTAAAACTTAACTTAAACTTAAGCTAAGATATACTTAAAGAATAAGCACGACCGGCTTATATATTTAATAAGTAAAAGATATAAAAGTAGTAAATAGCGATATTGCGAAAAGATAAAGAGTATTAAGTAGTATTTTAAGTAATATAAAATAGCGACCGGTTGCTTACTTTAAAATAGTAATTAAAGGTTTAAGTAAGTAAGTATATAATTAATATAAGGGGGCGCCTTTACTTTAAAGACTAGCTATTATAGAACCCTTAGCGTTTCTTATACGCTAAGTAGCTTTATATAGTTTGTTTAATTTAAATTTACTTACTAAAAGGAATAAAAAAGACTTAGTATAGACTACTAAACCGAATAAGGTAAAGGTATCTTATTATACGGATTTCTTAGGTTAAAACTAGTTAAAGAAGAAGAAAAAAGGAAAGGAAAGGAGTTAAGGGAAAAAAGAGTAAAGACCTCCTTTTATACTTTTTTAAGGCTACTAAAAGGCTTTCCTTTTATATGCTTTTATATGTTTTTATATACTAATCTATAACTTATACTTTATATAACTTATAAAGTTACTAAACTACTTTTTAAGCTAATAAAAATAGCTTATACTATCCTTATTACTAGTTATAAGTAATATACGCTTTATTACTTATAACTAGCTTATAAAACTAAATATCCTTATCTTAAAACCTTTTACGAGATTCTATTTTCTTTTAAAAGGAGGCCTCTTACCTTTACTTTATATAAGGTATTAGTCGATTATATAAAGTATCGGTCGATCTTTATAATACAAATCCTATTATTAGCCGAAGCTAGCTTAAGCTAAATATAAGCGCGTTTAGCTTATACCGCTTATAGCTAATATTAGCCGTCTTTAACTATTAAGCTAAATCGTCTCTCCTTATAACTACTAGTATTTACTTTAATAGTTATAGCTTATAACTAATAGTATTTACTTTACTAGTTACTCCTTTATATTTAGCGGTATTTATTTTACTAAATATTAGTACTTTTAGTACTTAGGATTATTAATAAAATAGGGTTTTTATTATACATTCCCCTCTTTAAGGTCTTTTTAAACTTAGAAAGATAAACGTTTTCTTTTTATAGGTTCTTCTTAACCTTTAAGAAACTATTTAAACATTTAAAGAAATCCTACTTTAAAGAAAGTAACCTTAAGAATTCTTTAAAAAAAATCCTAATCTTTTATCTTTATAGATCTTTTTTAAGGAAAATTCTTATTTAGATTTCCTTTTACTTTTACTATTTAAGATAGTAAAGAAATCCTAGCTTAAAGAAGCTAACACTTCCTCTTAAGGGTTTTATCGATTAAAATCCTTAACCTTTCTTAAAGCATTTCTTAAGTGCTTTATAAGTTCTTAAGTATTATCTAAACTAAGATAGTCCTTTTACTTTACTAAATAAAAGTGTTCTTAATTTTTTATTTTCTTAGTAAGTATAGTCTTTACTATATTATTACGGAACGTAAGATATAAGCGCTCCGGCTACTTATATGTCGGTATATACGATATAAGCATATAGACGATAATTAACGTCCCGACCCTTAACTAAAGCCGGGGCGAGACCTTTTAGCAGTGCGGTATTATCGCACTGTTTCTCTATAGCAAATAGTAATAATTCCTTTAGCGTGGGTTCGATCCCCGCGCGAGAAAGTAGACCTATAAGTCCGTACGGAAATAAGGCTCCCTTTAAGCGCGCGTAATAATATAAGCGTGCGCAGCTTTTAGCCACCGGCTTAATAAACCGGGGAGGTCCCGTCTTATAGATAACGAGGACGTTATCGTCTTTCCTTTTAAGGCGGTAATTATTATAGAACGTAAGATATAAGCGCTCCGGCTACTTATATATCGGTATATAAAATGTAAGCATATAGACGATAATTAACGTCCTGACCCTTAACTAAGGCCGGGGCGAGACCTTTTAGCAGTGCGGTATTATCGCACTGTTTCTCCGTAGTATATATATTTGCTTTCTTTAACTTTTTTTAAGTCTAGCTTTTTTACTACCTTAGCTTTCCGTAAAGTCGGCTTTAGTAAAGATATATAAAAAATAAGGTATATAAGTAAACTAGTTAAAAGTTCTAACTTATAATTAACCTTTTTTATTTTCTTTATAACTTTAAAAGATCCTATCTTCTTATAATCTAAAGACTTATTAGGTTTATTAGTCTTAAGATTCCTCGTAAAAAGATATACTTTATCGCCTTTAGATAAAGAAAGTTCTAAAAACTATTTCTTATTATAATAATATAATATCTTCTTAGTAATATATTTTACTTTTAATTTTATAAATCTATATAAGCTTATTAACTGCTTAGAGTTTAGTATAGCTTTTTTAGCTATAACTTCTTTTAGTAAAGAAGACTTATAAGCTTTAAGTATAAAGCTATAATTTGCGAATACTAAAGTATTCTTAATAAGCTTAAAATAAGCAGTATTATATACTAACTATGCTATAAGCAATTTAAAAAGCTAATTATCTTACTAAGAATTTACGTAGCTTTTAAGATATTGCTTAAGCGTTTAATTTAATCGTTTTGTTATTCCGTTTATAATAAAGTAAAAAGTAGTAAATAATTTATGCTTTATACTTAAGGCTCGCGTTAAGCCTTACTAGAAATTCGAAATAAATTTCCGATTCTTATCCGAAATAATTAAACTTAAAAGTCCTTAATTAGCTATAATATATCTTATAAAAGTATAAAATAACTTTTCTATATCTATAGCTTTATATATTAAAATAAAATAGCCGTACTTTATAAGACGATTAACTATAACTAAAATAAAATTATATTTTATACTAGTTATAAGATCTATAAACTTTAGTAATTTAATAATAAAGTCTAAAGCTATAAAGTCTTAAGATCTTAAAGGAACTTTTAAAGGAATTAAGTTACTATTATTATAAAGTAAGTAAAGGCTAGTATATAAGTGCCGTTTATAGTATTATAATAATAAGCTATAAAGAGCCTGCTTATATATAGCAGGTCTATAGCTATATATATAAACCCGGCCCTCCTTATATAATAAGGCTTAAGCTATAGCTTAAGTCCTTATAACTTTATAAGTTAAAGACTTTAATATAATACCTCCGCTCCTTATACCGCGCTATATAGTTCGGAGGTATTATAAGGAGCTACTAGCTATTATAAAGCGCTACTTAGTCCGCGGCCCGGTAAGCGCTAAACTTATATTATAATAAGTAAGGCTATATAATAGCGGGTTTAATAGCCTTACTTACCGCCGCCGGCCGCCCTTAATTAAGCGGCTACCTATTAAAAGGCCCGTCCGCTTATTAAGCGGGCACCTTATCCGCTTTAAATAGCCTAGCAGTATATTAAGCGGCCTAAGTGTTCCGCGCTTTAGGTTAAAGACTAAAGGGTATAAGTACTTTATCCTTTTACCTTTAACCCTCTTTTCTTTCCTCCTCCTTTTAAATTAGTAATAACTATAGTAATAATAATAGTAGTAATAGCGGTAGTAATAGTAATAGTAATAATAATACTATAAGTATTGCCCTTTAGTATATAAAGTAAATACTTTTAAGCTAACCTTTATAAAAATAATATATTATCTATATTATCGGTACTTATATTAAAGCTCCTTAACGATATTAAGCTTAAGGGCTATATCTATACTACTACCGCCGCTTATATTACCGCTACTTCCTTAGCTATACTAATACTTATAATACCCTTATAAGTAATTACGTTATTACCGGCCCCTGCGACTTTACCTCTTAGCAGCCCCCTTACTACCCTTAAGACCGCTAAGTTAAGCGCTATAAGTCCGCTCCCTTAAGTGCGCTATTCTTATACTAACTTATAACTTAATATAAGCGGTAAGTATTACTTAGCGCCGCCTATAATAAGTCTTATATACGCTACTTATTAAGTAGCTATATTTATTATAAGTAAGTAAGTCGCTTTAGCGGTAGCTACTTTACTTATACTTATACTAGCCGCGCTTATAAAGCGGCTTTAGCTATCCTTACTACCGCTAAGATAGCTTAAAAGGCTAACCTTAATAATAAGGCGGTTAAAGTATAATTAAAAGCCGCCGCCGTTACTTACTATTACTTATACTTACTTAAGCGGATAAGCTATATACTTAAATAAGTCCCCCCCTCCTTTTCTTCCTCCCTTTTTACTATACTTATTATAGCAATTAGCGCTAACTATCTTTAATTAAGAATACTGCCTTTATAGCGCTATCGGCGGTGCTTTTATCTATCCCCGCTACCTTTATCTTAGCCGTTTACACTACTTATAGTAGCGCCGCCGCCGGCCTTATCGTGCTTACTACCGCCGCCGCCCCTTTTAACCCTTTTGCCGCTGCCGCTACTTAGATATTTAAGCTAAAAGGCCGTCTCCGCGCTTTAAAGGCCGCCGCTACCGCCTTTAAGAAGGAGGGGGAAGAGGAGGAAAAAGAGGATAAAGACAATAATAAGGAAAAGACTAAAAACGAGGATAAGTAATATAGGCCTTAGTCGCTTAAGCTAAGCGGCCTTTAATATAACTCTTTTTCCCTTTCCGCTTTATAAAATACTATAAGTAATAAAAAAGCTAAAGTTACCTCCCGTTTTTACTTAAGGGTAAACTATTAATCGCTAAGCTTATTGTTTTTATTTACTAGCTTATAAAGGGCTTTAAACTTATTTAAAGCATTAGCGCTTATAAGCTCTTATATAAGCTTTTAAGTTAGGTTTAAGTAGCTATACTACTTAATAAGTACGTCCTACCGCTTACTTTTACTTACTTTCTTTTAATAAGCTACTTTTACCTTTTTAATTACGAATTCCTCTTCCCCCTTAACTAAGATTATAAGGGGCTAAGGGTCCGTAACCGCTTAATTAAATAAGGGGTCTTAAGCCGCCTAGCGTAATAAGTTTATATTAATCTTATTATATATCCTTAAAGGTAACCCTTTAAGCTTTATAATTTATAAGCTAATAACTCTTTAAACTATAAACTTTATATATAGCTAGTTAAGCTTTTTCTTTAAGCGGCCGGATTAGTAGTTATAAAGGTCTAACTAAACTTTATCCCTTAATATAAAACTCTTTACCGGAGACCTAAACTTATTAATATACCGCTCTTAATTTTATATAGCTACCGCTATCGCTAATTAGTAATAGTTTATAGTCTCCTTAAGTTTTTAAATAAAGTAAGTAGCTTAAGCTTTTAGCGAGGCGGCTAGGTGCTTTTTTACCGCTATATCCGCTACTTAAAGTATTAAGGAGGGGGGTTTAAAGCTATATAACGCGAAGAAAGAGGTTATACCGATAAATACTTAAGGCCTGCTATTTAAAGTAAGCTACGTAGCTAAAAGCTAACGGTCTTAATCTGCTTAGTTTTAAGCTACTATAGCTTATAAGTAAGCTTATACTTTTTAATTAACGCGTTTTAAGCCTTTATTAGTTTATAAGTAATACGCGGAGCTAAGTAGCTAAGTAACTTAAAGCAGCTTATAAAGGTATTACTAAAAGCGCTTTATTTAGTTAAAGCCCTTATCGCTTATAATTAAGGTAGGCTAGCTATATATCCGCGCTTAGTACTAAAGAAAACGTTTTATATATACCTCCGCTTTTATAAAAAGTATTAGCTTAAGCACTACTTCCTTATTAAAGCGGTCTTTAATAACTTATATATAGTGATTCCCCCTTAATATAAGCGGAAGGTCTATTATAAAATCTATCTAAATATATATCTAAAACTAGTTTAAGATTAGCAATTACTTTAAGAGCCTTTTATAAAGCGCCCGCTAAATCTTCGTATAGCTATAAACATTATAGTTATAAAGGAAGCGGTGTATATAGTATTATATAAAGGGCTAATAAAAATCCCTTACGAGCTTTACCGCTATGCTTTATTAGCCGGGGTAGTTAATAATATTAAAGTTATAGATTAACTATACTAGCTTCCCTTAAAGCTCGTTCCTTAGCTTATCCTTTAACGGGGCGTTCCTCTTATTAGCTTTTATTATATAAGAGGCGCTTAGCACTTATAACCTACCCTTTTAGCGGAGGTACCCCTTTAAGTCGATATAGCAGTCCGCTACTTATACCTTTAATCGTAGCTTTAAATTTAAGAAACGCGCGCTAGATTTTACGGCGCGCCGCACGCTCTTATATATACGGTTTTAAGAAGCTAGCTTATCTTAAAGACGCTAAAGGCCCTTATCTTAAAAGATCCTCGCTACTTAAGCGCTTAAGCTTACTTAGTCCCCCGAACTTAGCGCTTAAGGAGGCGTTAGTAAGGAGGGCGGGATACTTACCTTTAATATAGCGGGCGGGTCTACTTTATTAAATAAAGGGGTTAAAGGCTCCTTAATAAAGGCATTAAATAAAAGGGTCGAAGGTTTCTTAATAAAGGAGACCTTAATATATATATATAACGCTACTTATAGAATAAGTTATAAATCCCGCGCTTTAATATCCGCGTTTATAGTATAGTCTTAATCCTACTAAGAAAGCGCGTTTAAGATAGCGGAGTCCTAACCTAGCTTATACTTAATCTAAAAGTTAAAGCGGGATAAGTACTTAGCTTAACGGGCCTGCTACTTAAAAAGGTGCTAGTAAGTTATAAAATACTTAAGGTTTTAGTAGTTTATAAAGACTTCGAAGCTCTTATAACTATAAAGCTCCGCTTACTATTACTTAAAATAGCTAATAATAGCGAGTATCTCTTTATTATAAATAGTATAGTTCCTTTCCGCTAAAGTTAGCTTCTTTAAGTAAAAGGCTATAAGCTGCTTTTACCCCTTTACTTCTTATAAGAGCGTGCTCTTAAGCGCTTAGCTACTATAGTCCGCTTTTATTATAGTAGTGTAGTTAAAATCTTATTAAAGCAGTACTAAAGCTTACGAAAATAAGTCTTTAAGTATACGAAACGTACTTTCTTATACGGGTCTTTAACGGAAGGCTACCTTTTTCCTTATAATCTCGTTTAATAGTATAACGATTTTAAAAAACCTATAGATAAATATATAGTAGTAATTAATAAAGCTTAAAAAGCTTTATATACTAGTTTATATTATTAAGGTATCTTAGTCTTAAATCGCTTATATCTTAACGGGGTCCGCTTAAATACTTATATTAGTATAGATTATAAACTTAAGGTACTTTATATGCTTAACCTTAAACTCGTACTTATTTAGATTAAGGTATAAGCCGTATAGGTAAAGGCAGTTTAAGACCCTCCGCACTTTTTATATATAGTCTTTATATAAGCCGCTACTATAAATAAGAATATTATCGATATAAGTAAAGACGAACTTATAAAAGAAGTTATAAAGGACGTTATTAATATAACGTTAAAAAGTAGCTAAGGCCTTAATAAGACTAAAAGGGGTTACTAGCTATTTAAATAAGCTATAATAAGTGCGGAAGGCCGTCTTTTACTTCTTACTCTTTATAATCCACACCTTATAAAACGCTTATATAATATTAAGCTTAGTAAACTACTTTACCTTTAATAGGTTATAAAGTATATTAAAGATTAAGGGGAGCGAGTAATAGTCCGGCCGCGTAATTACGTTAAGGGCTTAATAGTTATAGTAAAAGCGGATTCCGCCCCTTAGTTTTTAAACGAAAAGCACCGGGGCGCTTACTTTAAAGCTACTCGCTTAGATAAACCCCTTATTTAAAAGGTCCCGAAAGGTCTTCTTAAGTACTAATAACTCGGCCCGGGATATACTATATAGCGGCTTAAAGGGCGTAAGGAACTCTCTTCCTTACTTATTTATACGGATAAGAATCTTATAATTAACTCCCGGCTTATAAGGGTTAAGCTTATTAGCTTTATGCTTTATAAAGAGCGGTAATAAGTCGTAAAAGCGCTAAGGGATTACTCTTTATAAGTTTATAGGCGATTTTAGCGTCTTAGTCTTTAAAGCCTTATCGATATCTATAAAGCTTATAGTATAGATCGCTATATTAGCGGCGGCCTTACCTTTTTAGCGTATAAGCTATTTAACTATACTTATAAAGACTAAAGCGAGCACCTTAATAGCGTTAGCTAGCCTTAACATAGCCCTTATCTCCTTAAAGGCGCCGTCGATATAGTATAGCTATATCTTTACTAAGCTAAACTATAGCCTTTTTTAATATAAAACTAAGAAAAACTATATATATATAAGCTAAGGCTTCCTTAAGATTAAAGGAAATTTAAGCTTTAAGATTATATATACTATAATAAGCTTTAAGCAGCTAACTACTTTTATAGCTAGCTAAGTAATACCTTTAATCTCCGTACTTTTTATTATGCTTAAGGCGCCTTTTACTTAGCGCGGGGTAATCCTCTTAATAAGCACTTATATTTAACATACAAACGCCTTATTTACTATAGTATAGCACTAATATCCCTTATTTATAAAAGCGGTAAAAGATTTAGACTAATTAAGCATAACTTATATTAAAGTAAGATCCTTTTTTATATAAGCTACTAGCTCCTACCTTACTTATGCTAATAACTACGGCTCTAGGGCCTATCTTTACCTTAAAGCTATTCTTTTCCTTTTACTTTATAAAAGGTAAGGTCCTTATTATTTAAGGCAAGCTAAAGTAGTATATTAACCGCTATAAAGCGGATTCCTATAAAAGGACGCTTTACTAGCTTATATAAGCACTTTATAGCGAAGTAAGAGCTTGCTTTATAGCGTAAGTATCGGCTATCTATATATCGTTTTTAGATCTTATCGCTAAAGACTTATTTCGCCTGCTACTAAGAGGACTAGCCCGCTAACATAAAAAAGGTTAAGGTTATAAACGCCTTCTTTAAGCGTTTCGCGCGGTTAGTCCTTATTGCGGTTATAAAGGTATTGCTATTAATATTAATAGTAAGTATATCTTATAAAAGGGGGGTAACCTTATCCCCGCTATATAAAGTGCGCTTTTATAACTTTTAAAAGCAAGGCGTTTATTTATAACCTTAAGCTATTTTTATAAGGCAGCTAATATACTCGCTATATATAAATAGTATAATAATAAGGATAAGTAGCTCGCGGAGTATTAAGGTAATTAAGTTCCGTAGCTATATTAGCTTCGCGCTATCTTCTTATATTATAGTACCCGCCGCTTAAAAGAGGGTTTCCTTAAACTTAAGGAGGAACTCTTTAAAGGACTGTCCGTCCTTTTATTTAAGGGTATATAGCCTATCCTACGCTTTTTCTTATTCTTATATATTGCTAAACGCATAGATAAGGTGCTAGAAAAAGTCTTAAAGGTCTTAAGAGGTATTATAGCCCCCTTTTTCTTAAAAGCCCGCGATCTTCCGTATTTAAGGCTCCGGTAGCGTATATAAGAGCGCGTATTAAACGGCGCTCCGGCCGTTATTAAGGCCGCATTCCTTATTAGTATAGTATTTTGCTTATAGCCGGCTAAGGAAAAAGTAAAAGCTCTTTAGCTTCCTATCTTATATTAGCTATAAAAGCGGCTTCCGTACTATAATAATCGTAAGCGCCGTTCTTAGCGCGGCTAATACTATAAGGGTTAAAATAGGCTTTATAATCGGCCTTTTTAGTACGGCGAGGAAGTTATCCTTTTAGCCGGCCGACGTACTTTTTAACGCCTTTAAGGCGTTTTATAACGACTTTATAATAGCGTCGTCCCGCTCCGCTTAAAGTAAAGCTCCCGCTATTATACTATTAAACGAGTTTATAATTAATAGCTTATACTATTATAAAGTAAGCAGAGGCTAGTATATAGGTGCCGTTTATAATATTATAATAATAAGCTATAAAGAGCTTGCTTATATACGGTAAGTCCGTAGCTATATATATAGACCCGGCCCTCCTTATATAATAAGGCTTAAGCTATAGCTTAAGTCCTTATAACCTTATAAGTTAAAGACTTTAATAACTATAAAGCTTATATTATATAGCTTTGCTTTTATTATATACTTCGTATAACTTAATAACTCTTTAGATTTTCTTATAGAAGTTATAGGTATTATAATAGTTTTTAATTTTATTATAGGTTTTTATAATACCTTAATATCCGTATAATAGGTATAAATAAAAATTTATTATACCTGTTTTCTTAGTTTATAAGGTAAGAAATAGCTTATTTTTATATAACGCTATTTTTCTCTCTTACTTAAGATTTTTATATCTTTTCTTATTTAGGTTCCTATAAGAATTCTTAAGTAATTTTAAAGTAGTAAGATCTCCTTATATATTAAATAGTATATATAACGTCTTTAACTTTAAATTACTATTATTATTTAAAAATCATAAAGTCTCTTTATATAGCTCTTTTTTATTGTTAAGGTCTAGTCGTCGGCTAATTATATTAGCTTAGTTATTCTTAAAACCTTTCTTATAAATAATCTTATAATTAAATTCTAAAAGGAATTTAGCTTATCTTATTTACCTAGCATTTAACTGCTATGTCGTGGCAAAATAACTAATATTCTTATAATCTATATAAACCTTAAGTTTATATTTATTTCTTAAAATATAATGCTAAAATTCTTTAAAAGCGTGTATAATAGCTAAGAATTTTTTATTATAAATAAGATAAAAAATTTCTATACTTACTAGCTTCTTTAAATAAAAAGCTATTAGTTTAAGAATCTTGTTTTTATCGCGTTAGCTTAGCTATGCGCTTAATATAAAATTAAAAGCATCCGTTTTTAATTTTAACGGCTTCTTTATATTATAGGTATTTAATATAGGTTCTTTAATAAGTAATCCTTTAATTTTTTTAAAAGCTTCGTCTGCTTTTAAGTTTTACTTAAAAGGGTCCGTTTTAGCTTTCTTTAATATAGATAAAATCGGTATAATTATCTTAAAAAAGTCCGATATAAACTTCTTATAATAATTTATATATCCTATAAAGCTTTAGATTTCCTTAATATTCGTAGGAATTAGCTAATCTTTAATTATAGAAATTTCTATAAGTTTATCCTTATATAAAAACGAGTAATTATATACCTTAAAAATTCCACTTCTTATATATAAAAGCTATATTTCTTTAGTAAGATATATAAGCTAGCTTTTCTTAACGCTTTTAGCACTATATTAACTTCTTTATAATATTGCTTTAGCGTATTTAAGTAAATAATAACATTATCTAAATAAGCCGTATAGAAACGGTTTAAATAAGGATTTAATATACTATTAATTCTCTTTTAAAA